>PVKS010017068.1:0-42728 GCA_004027875.1 Aplodontia rufa | reverse complement strand
GTTATGTGAAAAACTAAATAAAGCTGATTCTCTCTCTGTCTCTCTCACTGTCCCTCTCTCTTAAAAAAAAAAAAGAAAAGAAAGAAAGAAAAAAAAAAGATGATGCTCTAAAAATGCAAGCAAGGGGCTGGAGTGGAGTGGTGGCTCAGTGGTTATGGCTCTTGCCTTGCATGCACGATGATGAGTTCAAACCCCAGCACCTTGTACGAAATGAAGTGTCAAAGCAACAAAATTCACATGAAAAACTAAAATTAAAAAAATGATTTTCTCTCTTTCACTGTCCCTCTCTCACAAAAAAAAAAAAAAAGCAAGCAAGATCAAGAGAAGTCAAACATACCAACCTATTCAGACACATTTTAGTGTGATTAATAGAGTATAATTTTCACAGCATGTTCTGACCAATAATGGATAACTGTCAATTGAAAAAAGTTCACCACAAAGTTAATCACTAACATTTCCAAAGCTTGTTAAAACTGAGAATCAGAAGAACTCTAGCTGATGGTGGGAATTTAAAAACTCCTAGCTCATCAAAGGAGCCCAGGGATGGTAGACAGAAAAGGAAGAGCAGGTTTGTATTGTCCAATTTCATAATGCAGAGACTATAGAATCACTCAGTTCTGTGCACTGCATTAGCTTCTCTGCACATATACAGACAAGAGAATAATAACATTCAATATCCTTCAATGGGCACAGTGGCACATGCCTATATTACCTATTACTCAAGAGACTGAGGCAGGAGTATTACAAGGTCAAAGCCAGCCTGGGCAACTTAACCAAGATGATGTCTCAAAATAAAAAACTTAAACACAAAAAAGGGTTGGGAATGTAGCTGTGATAGAGCACTTGCCTAGCATTCGTGAGGTCCTGGGTTTGATCCACGCTACTATAAAAAAACAAAACCAAACCAAAAGCTATCCCTCTGTGGATCACAGCTGAGTAACAGCCTGCAAGTATACTTGTATTGCCACAAACAAGGTTTCACCTGGAGCTCAAACTTGCTAGTAATTCTGAGAGGTTCCTTCACTCCTGCCTGGCCTGGAGCTGAAATGATATTTTTATGCTGTGGTTAAAGTCAAACCCCTGTTGCTCACTCAAGTATATTTCAAAAAGAGCCTCATGCAGAGCCCTGATCAGTGGGAAAAACGACACTAGGTTCTAGCATGGGGTTTCTCCCAGCTCTGCTCTTACTCTAAAGTGCTTTTTGTTCTGTTAACACTGGGAAACATTTCCTGGGAGATATCCTGTGCAATTTGTCAGAAAACAGAGGGGCAAGAATTAAACACCAAAGTGATTAACACACAGAAAATCAGATGTGATTGGGAGAAAAGGGGTGGTTGCTTTGTATGTATATTAAATGAAGTTATCATTCCCTTGGAACAACCCAGGCATCATTTTTGTTCCCCAACCAATGTCTCAAAACAAAAAGGTCTGGGTTATAGTTATAGCTCATTGGTAAAGTACCCAGGGTTCAATGCTCAGTACCACATACACAAAAAAAGGAAAAATTTCACTGATCTACAAGCACACTTGGAATTTGCTTAGCAGTCAAGTTCCTTCTTGCTGATGGGTCAAAATCAATTCTTTCTTTCGTCAATAACTATCGTACCCCTCAGTTTCTTGCCTCCTACACAAAATGTGCTAAAACCTCATCTTTGTTCTCATTTGCTGAGACCTAGATTTAGAAATATCTTAGGTTTAAAGGACGAGGATTTTGGTATCTGGAAACAGCAGGCAGGAAAAAGAGTCACCTTCTCATTCTTCTTAACTGCTCTCAAGTCATGGGAAAAGTAATCAGCTAGTGACCTGTGCATGTGTCCTGGGCATAGTGTCAAATCTGCAATAGCAAAGTGCCTTTCTGAAATTTGGTCTAGGACTTGTACTGAATACAATGTCCTCCTCTTTGAGGAAACTGGCAAGGAGACAGCTATACTCCTGTGTCTCTTGGAAGACTAGCATTATGAGAGGTGCTCTTATAAGTGTTACTTGTTGAATGGCAATGCATCTAACCATCTATACTCTCTGGGGCCTTGAAGTCCAAAGAAGGAGCCAAAGTGTGTGGGCGGGGGCATACACAGACATTTTTTTTCCTGTTCTGGTGAGTTAAAACTTATACATTTCCAGGAGCCTGTGCTGCATTTATTTAGTAAAGGGCCAGCAGAATTTCGTATCTGCTGAGAGTAGGACAAGCAAGTTCAGAGATGGATTTCTTACCAATAATCAAAAGCACACAGCATTCAGCTTCATCTAATTTTCTATTACTGTGTCATTTGTAAGAGAAAAGATTTACCCATTTCTGTTAAGAAGCAGGACATTGGGGCTGGAGCAGTGGCTCAGCGGTTAGAGCACTTGCCTGGCATGAGAGGACCTGGGTTTGAACCCCAGCACCATACACACAACTAAGTGTCTGAGAAACAAAGGCCAGATTAAAAAATAAAATTGATTCTCTCTCCCTATAAAAAAAAAAAGCAGGACATCTTCACTTCAAGGTAGCAAAAATCTTGTTTGGAGCATCAAAGCAGGCTATTTCTTTTTATGAGTTTTATAAAAACTTCAGGCAAATATTCTCTGCACTCTGTCTCCCTATTTACTACTAGGCTTACATAAAAACCCACATTAACAGGTGAGTACGCTGTAGTATACAAACAACTTTTGCTCTTGTTAACTGGATTCCAAAGACAGCCCATTAATTACTTTGGAGTTATTTCAACCCAAAGATGTTACCAATCAAACAAAAAAAAATTAAATCTTTCTTTTTGAACTGGGGATATAGAGTACTTGTCTATCATGGGCAAGGTCCTAGGTTTGATCCCTAGCACTGGAAAAACAATAACAAAAAACTTCCTAAAATAGGGCCTCTGAGAACTGTCTATACACAGAAATTTTCTATTGTGGCTGGTGAGTGATGGATAGGCATCCTGCCCAAAGGGAGGTGGTGGCTTTTTTTTTTTTTAAACTTCCTCTAGGTTTACTTTCAGCCTTAGACTTCTCTACTAGGAAGTCACCCAGAGAAGCTGAAACAGCAACATATCAAACTACATCGTAAGGTTCTTTTCACTAAGATGTACCATCTTGCCTCCATTTCACAGAATAAGAAACTTTTTACTCAAAGTAAACTGTGCTTAAATAAACCATCTTGGGCTGGAGTGGTGGCTCAGCGGGTTTCAGCGCTTGCCTGGCAAGCACGAGGACCCGGGTTCAAACCCCAGCACCATGTACACAACTGAGTGTTGGAGCAACTAAGGCCATGTGAAAAACTAAATAAAGTTGTTTCTCTCTCTGTCTCTCTCACTGTCCCTCTCTCTTAAAAATAAATAAATAAATTCCACACTATTCTTTAAAAAAAAAAACAAAAAACAAAAAACAAAAAACAAACAAACCAAAAAACAAAACACCACCACAGCAATTCCAACTCTAAATACATATCTAAGAGAAAGGATAATGTACATCTTAACAAAAACTTGCACTTAAACGTTCACAGCATCATTGTTCACAATAGCAAAAAGCAGAAACAATGCATCTACCATCTGATAAACAGATAAACAAAATTAGTATGGCCATAAGATGGAATGTTGTTCAGCCATAAAAATGGAAAGAAGTACTGATAAATGCTGCAAGGACAAACCTTCAAAAGGTCTACTGAAGCCAGGCATAGTGGCACACAGCTGTAGTCCTAGCAACTCAGGGGCTTGAGGCAAGGGGATTGACAAGTTTAAAATCAACTTCAGCAATTTAGTGAGGCTCTAAGGAATTAGGGAGACCCTGTCTCAAAATAAAACATAAAAAAGGGTTGGGGTTGTGGGTCAGTGGCTAAAGGACTCTAGGTTCAATCCCATGTTAAAAAAAAAAAAAAAAAGGGAGGGGGGCTGGAACTGTGGCTCAGCGGTTATGGTGCTTACATGGCATGCACGAGGACACAGGTTCAAACCCCAGCACCACATACACAATGAAGTGTCAGAGCAACAAAGGCCACATGCAAAACTAAATAAAACTCTCTCTCACTCTTCCTCTCTCTCTTAAAAAAAAAGAAAAAGTTTACTGAGCACTTTTGAATAATTTTATAAATCACTTGTACTTTTGCTCAGAGGTCAACAAAACACAACGAGTTTCTTCCAACACATAACAGTAATTACTTGAGCCTCCTTTCAGTTCAAAGTAGACAATTTATTGGACATTCCTCTGATGTGGCTTAAAAAAAAATACACCTGTATGCCTATCTGGCCAAGAATTTACAACAGACCATTATGAACCTCACCTCTGGATTCAAAATAAAGCAGTACACCTACATATATCTTTTGCACATTTATGTCTATTAAAAAACACAACTTAGTTACAAAGGTCCCAAACTGTCCTAATACCTTAATGAAGTCCATTTATAAATTACTTTGAGAGTCTTAAGGAGCAGCATGGAATTGATGAAATTATAACTGCATCCTACCTTTCATTAAGTATGGTAATTAATTTTGGAATAGGCCCCAAATGAAAAATTCCTTAACAGTACCAATAAGTATCTGCCTTAAGTTACATAAAAACCTTCATTTTTCAGGAGTATTACCTCCTTTTCCACTTTTAATCTCTGATATTTCCTTTCTCAACCCAAGCCATTTGGGCCATGAACAGACAATACTATTTTTTTCTTTCTTTCTTTCTTTTTTTTTTTTGAGATGGGGGGGTCTCATTATGTTGCCCAGGCTGACCTAGAACTCCTGGGCTCAAGCAATCTTTTTACCTCAGTGTCTAAGGTGACCAAGACTACGGGCTTTAACCATTGCACCTGGCTTTTTTTTTTTGGTGATGCTAGGGATAGAACCTAGGGGTGTGTGCTGTTCTTATATTTTTAAACAATGATTATCCTTTTTATTTTTGAATTAAAGCATTCATCTTACAAGAGCTGCTGTGCTCCACACTAAGTTTAAGAAACATGCATCTGAACCTGAGTTTATAAAGCTGAATGTTACTGGACCCTCCATTTTTGGACCATTTGAAAATACCTAGATTCCAATCCAACAAAGATAATGCAAAACAAATAAGTAAATAAAATCAAATTAGCAATGGGCATGGTGATGCACACCTACAATCTCATCAACTCAGAAGGCTGAGGCAGGACAATCACAAGTTCAAAGCCAGCCTCAGCAACTTAGCCAGACCCAAAGAAACTAAGCAAGACCCTGTCTCAGAAAATAAAAAGGGGCCTGGAGCAGTGGCTCAGCAGTTGTGGCTCCTGCCTGGCATGCACAAGAACGCAGATTCAAACCCCAGCACCACGTACACAACAAAGTGTTGGAGGAACAAAAACCATGTGAAAAACTAAATAAAATTGGTTCTCTCTCTCTCACTGTCCCTCTCTGTCTTAAAAAATAAAAAGGTGAGGGGCTAGAGAGGTGGCTCAGTCCTTACAGCGCTTGCCTGGCATGTGAGTATACAAGTTGGAACCCCAGCACCACATACACAACAAAGCTTCCGGGTAATGAAGGTCACGTGGAAAACTAAATGAAATTGATTCTCTCTCTCTCACTTCAAAAAATAAATAAAAAGGGCTAGGCATGTGATTCAGTGGTTAGGTTAAGTGCCTCTGGGTTCAACACCTGGTACCAAAACAAAACAAAATAAAACCCCATACCAAGTTAGGTTGTTTATTGTGGAGTCATTTAACTATTGCTGGAGCAGGGTGAGGAGTGAATCCAGACACTAATATCCAGTTCTTCAATATCAAGCTTCTAGGCACTTACCATGTTAAAAACAACAGACTCATAAGATGATGTGAAAAATAAATATATTTTAATTCACCATTCATCTGATATTAGCTAAACACAACAAAATCAGAAAAATCAAGTCTTTAGAAATTCAAACAATAAAAATTTTTATTCTAGATTCTATGTGTGAAACCTTTGTTATGACTCACTGAAAATTAAATATGCAAAACTCCAAGCTGAGCTTAGTTTTGCCTGTGTAGAGACCTTTTTACTCTCATTCTTCGAAAACCTCATTTTGGATCTTGCCAACACCAGAGAGAAGAAAGCTGGCCAACAATTCCAAATATAACATGCGGAGGCAAATGCTACAGAAATCTGTCTCATGGGAAGGGACCATGTTGAGGTCTGCTGAGGTAGATGCACTTCTCATTCCAACCATTTTGGTCCCTGTCTGGAGCAAAATGCCTTGAGAAAGCTATGAGAGGAAACCAGCCAGTTTCCAGTCAGCCTCATTACTGATGCCTTATGGTATTCCCTCTATCAGTGACAACAGTTCTTCACATGTCACACAGACAGATGGGTCAGCAACAACTAAAACTCCAAAGTATTATCACACTTTTTAACAGTTTAAGGATCAGTCCATGGAAATCAAATTTTCAGAAAGCTCAACTATTATGACAAAGATCAGCCTCACCAGGGACTACTTAAAGCATATTTCTTTCTAATTCTCTAGGGGCAGACTTACTAACCCCTATTATCACTCTGAGTAAAAGATAAATCAGTTAAACTTAGATAAAATGATTGCACTATCACTTAAACAAAGACCTCAACTCCTCAATTTTAACTCATGGTACTAAGCACAGAACAATTTATTCATTCCTTAAACCAGAAAATCATTACAGAAATCCCTGAAATATGGCTTCTCATCTAATTGAGAAGACATGAGGTTTTCTTTTAACATTGGCCTCTGAGAAAAGCCAGGGCAATGAAAACAACTTATTTGACCAGTCATTTTCTCCAGTAGTTTCTCTCAGAAAAATCCCCCATGGTTTATAGCTATGTCACGAAGCCCAGAAGGTAAAGTTTGCCTACAAATCACTCCTGCAACATTTTACTAGATTCTGTTCATCATGAGGCAGATTGGCAAGGGACACAAGAGACTGAGAAGGGACTTATTTCATAGCACTTTGGAGAAAGACAGCAGCACTGCAACTGTGACCTACAACATTTGTAAAATTCCAATTTCACCCTTACACATTCTGAATATAATGGAAATTATTAATCCACTCATCTAAATAATTCAGTCTTAGCCAGTTCAAAAGGGAAGAAAAAAATGTAGTCATATAGCCTAACATCACTCCCATATAGTACAAGTAAGCAATGAATAGAATAAATTAATGAAAACATACTCAGGAATCAGAATTGTTCTGAAACATTAACTACTTGACCTCACTATTTCAGTTGATGTTAATGAAGTACTTTACTTTTGTGGGAGAGAAAGTAGGTTAGAAAGCAGGAAAGTGCAATAAGCCTTACTGAATGAAACTCATGTAGGGAATTCTTATTCAGAAAAAGATTTCCTGCCTTTTCACCAATACCTAGGAAGTTATGTGGTTTAGATACTAACTCAGATAAATCAACAGTACATTCAGTACTGTCATCTTCAAAGACAGAATTGAAGATGTGAAGCAAACCCTATCTCACTTAGTATAATTCTCAAATCTCTGATTAGCAGGTCCCATGCATGGTCTCAAAAAGAGAGAGAGAGAGAGAGAGAGAGAGAGAGAAAGAAAAAAAAGCATTCAATGAAATGCACAGCTTGGGCAAACTAGAATCTAACCACAGCTAAAAGTTCCTCCCCCCTTTTTCTCTACTTCCAGAGAAAGCGGAAACTGTTATTATAACTTGACAAGTTTTAGACAGTCTAATTAAAAGATTCAGAGGTTAGGTTTTAGTTTAAAAGCCCAATCTCAGGCAAAAAAGCACTTTTTCTAGGTTTCAGGTTTCTACTATATAGTTTTACCATTATTAAACAAATGAGACTTAAATAATATAGAGGTTTTCAAATGCCCACTCAATTGGGGAAATATTCATTTTGGTAAACAACCACTTCATCCCAATAGCTCACACTGTAAATCAAGAAGTCTAGATAGGGGGCTGGAGCGGTGGCTCAGAGGTTTCGGCGCTTGCCTGGCAAGCACGAGGACCCGGGTTCAAACCCCAGCACCACGTACGCAACTGAGTGTTGGAGCAACTTAGGCCATGTGAAAGACTCAATAGAGTTGTTTCTCTCTTTCTCTGTCTCTCTCACTGTCCCTCCCTCTTTGGAAAAAAAAAAAAAAAAAGAAGTCTAGACAGGGGACTACTTGGGAGTTGCAGCAAGAGAAACCCAAGTTTGTGGCTCATCTTGGGAACTTCCAGAGACCCTGTCTCAAAAACCAAAATAACCCCACCTAAGGTCTGGAGATATAGTTAATTGGTAGAGCCCTTGCCTAGCATGTGTGAGGCCCTGGTTTCAAATCCCCAGTACAAGGGGGAAAATGTCTACAACCCAGTCCTAGTACACATATCAAACAACCACAATTTAAAAAATGCAAGAATTACAACATATTCAAGTACAAATCTCTCCTGTGTTCAAGAGCAGCAAAGGAAACTTCATTAGAGAAATTTTTTCCAGATGGATTAAATCTTAAATGAAAGGCCAAAAATCACAGTTCCTTACAGCTGGCATTAGTCACTTTAGAATAAAAATTTTAAAACCTGAAGCAAAGCTTCCTCTAGGATAATCATTTTTGTCCTTGCAACATTACAACCTAAGAAGGGCAAAGGTATCTTGGGTATGGTAATGGGAGCTTCCCACATAACTTCTGACCACAGACTTAGTATCAGTCATCTGTCTATTAAGTGTTCCAAAACCTGCAATTAGTACAAATAAAGTAGGCACTATTCCACGAACCCAGAGAAGGAATGTGTCTAAACAATGGAGAGACCTTAAGGGAAATTCCTCCCGACCTCTTAACAGGCTAAAGAGGCAACATCCAAAAAACAAAACGAACAAAAAAACCGCGTGGGGATAAACAAAATAGATCCCTATCCTATCCTTCCTTCTCTTTCTCTGGTATGTCTCTTTTCAGAGGCCTGTCAGTCAACTGTTGCTGAACAGAGCAAGATGCAGTCTGGGTTCACTGCGCAGATGCAGGATTTTTGCGGAGGACAGAGGTGATTTCTGCCGGCAGAAGATGGAGTTTAAACTCTTCTTTGCCGGATTTTCTGGGCTGAGCTGCTGAGGAGGATCAAGCAGCGGGCAATCAACCCAGGTCTCTTCGGTCTCTCCCCTCCCCTCGCGTTCAGTAAGGGGGAGGGGGAGAGTGAGCACAAGGCTTTCCAGTTCTCAGCTCCTTAAAAATGCCTTTCCGGAGCCACCGCACACAATCCTACCCCGGTAGCAAGGAATTCTGCGACGAAGGGCTCGCCGTTCCGAAGCGAAGAAGTAAAATCTGCGCCTAAGGGCAATTTTAATTGTCTAACCGGGCCCGATTTCCTCAGAGGCGGCCGCGCGGGGAGGGGAAAAGGGAGGAGGGAGGAGGAAGGCAGTTCTGAGAGGCAACAGGGGGCAAGCCGAGGCACAGAAAGGGACCAAAGCGGCGAGATCCCAGGCCCGGTCCCCGAGGAGCTCCTGCAGAAGGGACTCCAGGGCTGTCCCCACCGTTCACCGGAAAACGTCTGCAAATCATATATGCAACCAAAATGGCGCTGAGAATAAAAATATAATTTAAAGGCAGGTCGCCATATTGTAAACAGAGAGGCAAAGAGAGGCGAACTCGAGACACCCTCCATGATTTCGTCCACAGCCGCAAGCGCCGGGTCGCCGAGGTCTGGACCTGGGTGGTTGGACCGCTGAGGGCTCCGCGCACCCACCCCGAGGACAGCCGGGCCCGGCTGGAGCCCGAGGCGGCGGGCGCGCGGGCCGCCGAGCTGCACAGAGCCCGGAGCTCCTCCCCTTCCTCCCCCGCCACCGCGGGCCGCATTCGGCCCGCTTGGTCCAGACTCCCCAGCGACTTCCAATCTCTGATGAGGCTGGCCTCACTTCTCCCAACCCCCACCCAGGGGTCCAGACCTACCACTGCCGGTCCCTGCAAAACGGCCGGTCGCTGGCAGGCATCTGGGGGCGGGGAGGCGCTCGCCCCAGCTACTGCACAATCAGCTAGCGGCTACCAGCGCCCGTTATTTCCGCAGGCAGGGGCAGGCCAGGTGAAGGAATGTGTCGCAGAGGGTCAGCCAAGAGGCTCCAAAAGGGTCCCCAGTCCTTACCAGCACTGGAGGTGAAAGGCGGCCGGGCAGTGGTCGCAGCACAGGAGATCTCCACCTTCCTTGCAGCTATCGCAGCTGTCGTGGTTGGTGGCCCTGCCGCTTCTCCGGGGCTCCTTCTCCGGCTTCCGACTCCGCTTTTCTGCCTCGTCCGACTTGGGGGGAGCCAGCAGAGCTTGGATTTGCTGCACACACATACAAACGGCGTGTGTGCATACTCGGAGCTCCCGGGTGGTCCGTCGCCCCCCCGGCGCGGCTTCTCCGTCACCCACTCCTCTCCCCCCTTTTGTCCTTCTTCCTCCCATCCAGGCTGCTCCCAGAACCTCTCAGCCCCCGGAACCAGGGAGAGCCCACCCTAACCGTTCCTGCAGCACAACGAGAAGCGCTTCTTCCAAATGGGGAGGATCAGGGTAGGGGGGGATGGGGAGAGGGTGCGCGGTTCCCTTCTTGCCACTTCCTTGTATGGACAGTGGGGGACTCCAAAACCCGGCTCGGGAAAGGCCCGTAGCCCGGTACCCGGACGTGCCGGGGGAAGCACAAAGGGGCCGATAAGAAGGGGGTGGGGAAACCCGCCGGTGCAACGAGGAGGAGTGGGCTGGAACTCGGGAGAGCAAAATTGAGGGCGGCGGGTAGGTGAAACTGCTGCAAACGTCCTCGGAGGCTGAGCTCAGCCCCCCAAATTGCAAAGATGGGAGGGAGAGGCTGGGTAAGGAAGAACCCCCCCCCTTCCCTCGGTCCTGTGGCGCTTCGACCTTAGGGCCGGCTTTGTGGGAAGGAGGGCGGAGGTTCCCTCCCGGCGCTAGAAGAGGATGAGGAGGGCCTCTCTTACCTCCATCAGCCCCCCCGACGTATCCAAGTCGTACACGATCGTCTTGGTCTCCATTTTCTCCCACATTCATCCAACTCCCAGGCTGGGCGCTCTCTGCTCCGGCCCCCCCAACCCCAGGGGGAGGGGGGAGTTGGGGGAAGGGGGCGCTCCTGACCCCGGTTCCCTTTCTTTTTTCCCAACACGGGACCCGACTTCCTCGCCCTGGCTCCCCCCCACCCCCCGGCCCCCAGTTCCTGGGACGGCAGCGTCCTCCCTACGGGCTGTGAGGGGGGAGCGGCCCCTCAGCCCCGGCCCAGCGGCTGACTGCACAGTGGGTCCCGGCTCCGGGGGTCAGGCCTCGGCGGGGCCTAGTCCCACAGGCTAAAGCCGGCGCTGGAGACCGCTGGTCCGGCCGGGAAGGCTGGTGGGCGCTGCCATCCCGGGGTTGGGGGTATCGGAGGGGGGGGGGTGAGAGGTTAGGTGAGGTTGTGGTACGTGAGGGAACTTGGGGGAGGGTGATGGGGGGTGGTCCCCGGGCTCCGCCTCTCGCCGCCGCCGCCGTCTGCGTCCCGGCTGCCGCGCACTTGGCGCAAACTTACCGCGAGCGCCCGCAAAGCCACCCGCGCAGGCGCCCCGGGATCGCCGCTCGCCGCGCGCAACCGCAGTGACAGCCGGCGGCCGGGCTCCCGCGCAGCCGCGGTAAGAGGGTACCCCCCAGCGCGCAGCCGCGCTGGCATTCGTCTGGAGCCCCAAAGCCCCGCCTTTTTGCCCTGCGCCAGCGTACTGAGTTAAAAGGGCGGGATCTGAGGCCTCGCGCTGGCGCCTGGGAAAGCTCCTAGGGGTCATGGCGCAGCCGCACGAACCTGAGGCCTCTTCATCCATTGGTGTTTGTGTGTAGACCGAAAGGACGCTGTTCCCGCGCAGGCGTTCGGAGGGTGCTCCCCTCCCGCCCCATAACAACACAACCGCCTCCCGCGCAGGCGTATTGTCACCTGCAGGCCTTCACAAGAAAGTTTCTCTTTTCGCCATTTTGGTAATGGGATATGGGCAATCATGCCCTTGAAGTCCTCAGGCACGAGCAGGAAAGAGCAGGGTGTGGTGTTGGATGTAGCTGGTAGGTTGTCGGCGATAGCAGTATTCATATGGATACTGTATTGGACTATTTGGATCCGGCGTCAGGTGTGGCTGGACCAGGCCGCCATATTGGTAAAGAGAAAAGAAAAGCCTTTGCGATAAAAACGGGTTGGGTGGCTGCTGTTTCCATTTTACTCCCGCTCCCGACAGTTAATTGTAGCCCGAGAATCCCTGCCTTGCCTGGTGATGGCACCGTGGAGGGTTCCACCTGTCTGTTACTACCATCTCTTGACCAGTGTCTCTGAGAACTGTTCTTCAAGATGAAGCCAAAAGCCGAGAGTTCGCATTATTGACCACGCCCAGCAACCCTCCTATAGTAGACTTCAACTCCCAGTTTGCAACGCGCAAAGGGTTCAAAGGGTGTACGTGAGGGCTTTGCACCCTGGGAACAAGAATCGCGATGGTTCTGATGGATTGTGGGAGTCGTAGTTTCGTGTGCGTTCGGTGCGCTGTACCATAAGACGAACTGGAGAAAATGATATGCCAGCCGGGAAAGGATATTTTTGAGAACTGCCGTGCTGCATACTGGGATGTGTAGTCTGAAGCCCTCACCCCGAATTCTGGGTGGAGAGTTGTGCTTCCCTTCCGGCACCGGCCCCTCCCCTTGGTAGCCCCATCAGATATAGTCAGATAGTACTGCCTGTCTGACAGTGGGTGAAGCACAGGGGAAGGGAACTGCATGGTTCTCCCTGACATAGTCGTTTAATTGTTTTTGTTGACATGTAGCTGTGTCCTGCCCACTTTTTTTTTTTTAAATCAGGGATTGAACCCAGGTGCGATTAACCACTAACACAAATTCCCAACCCTTTTAATTTTTAAAATTTGAGACACGACCTCGCTAATTGGGTGAGGCCTGGAACTTGTTATACTTCTGCCTCAGTCTCCTGAGTCTCTGGGATTACAGGCATGTCCACCTTGCCTGGCTCCTGCCCACTTTTAGTGTGAAGGCACACACACAAAGCATTCAGAGTCATAAAACTGAAAGACGGTTAAAGACCATCTAATTGAATCCATGTCCAAATGGACAGAGTGGAGCAGTGATTTGTATAACTAACATAAGTGAGTTTATGACAAACCTAAGAATGAAATATTACTTGATTGACAGGCCAGACATTGTACACTATATCATGTGTACTGCCTCTGAGGAATTGCTGCTGCTGCTTCTCCCGAGATGCTAAGGAGGATGAGTTAGATAGGGTGGAGATGAATGTGTGGTTTTAGGTTTCTGCTTTTCTAAGTTTTCACTCTTTGTCATTTTGGAGTAGTGAAGAATGCCATGTAAATTGACTGTTTTCTGCCTTCTGTCAGCCTCATGGACTTGAGTGGCAATGAGCCAGAAATGTGACCCCCAGAAAAGGGTGTGGCTGAGCTACATTGCTTGTGTGGTAGAGGCCAGATGTTATCCTTCCTGTAGCTGTATTTCATGCCACAGCCCTTAGAAGTTAGCACCTAATGTGTCTTCATGGGTTTCATTGCCACTTCTTGGAGCCCAGCTGTGCTGCTGTGTCAGCCTGGAGGTATTATGGGGCAGAGAAGTAAGCCATTGGCACACACCCAGTGAGCAAAGCTTTGCTTTGATCAGCACCATCGGTTGCAGGAACAGGCCATGGGTCAGTGAAGGAGACAAGACTTGATTTTGTTGACAAGTGCCAGGGTCGTTAATCATTCTGCACACTTTCCGCCTGGACGTTGGAGGATGAAGTTAGCATAGTGGGGGCAGCATTTGGTGCCACCTTGGAGAGCTCCTGCACTGGCTATTTGTGGGGAATTGGGAGAGAGCAGGTGGGATACCGATGCCTTTGGAAGCGACCTCTTGTGGCTAATCTAGGCACTGCATCCCACATGAACTGGAGCTTCTGGGTCCTTCAAAGGTGTTTGTGCTAGTGCCAGGATTTGTGGTCAAGACCTCCCATTGGAAGGCTGTAGAAGCAGAAGGTGTTAGTTGCTGCTAATATTTCAGATTTTTGTCTTCTGGATTCTGAGTTCCCATATTTCCCTGTTTCCTACTTCCTGCTCTTATTCTGGAGAGCATCCATTCAGGGCACACCTCTCATAAGCATGGACTATGCATGCTGGGGGCCAGTGCTGGGCAGATACTTTAATTTCTGAGGTCAAGTCAAACTAGGGCCTCATGTCCAGGCCAGGAGTTCAGTCTCTAGTTCCTATTCCAGTTTCCCAAGCCTTGCTTTTTGGGTCTTGTTTGCAATCCAGTAGCATTGAGAAGGGGTTTGGGAGTGTGTCAGCTTGTACTTCTAGACCTGGCAGAGGAGAAAATGATGTATTGGAATGAATGAGCAGCTGGGTTCCTGGGCTCTCACTCCTGCGGCACCACCCAGTGGGAACTCTCATTTCACCTGTCATCTGTTGGATTGACCTTTTTAGGACCATGGTCCCTGTTCAATTGCATGTAACTAATTTTTAAATAAAATCTGGAAGTTATTGGCTGGTGGGTTCAGCATACCCTCTGGTCCTGAGGTCTGCATTCCATTCATCTACCACCTCCCATCCCTCCAAGAAAGCACCATGCACCTGGCCATTGCTTGATTATTTTTTTTTCAAAAACACTGTTTTTAATAAGGAAACAAAAGAAATAAAAGATTGTTTTCTGGCTGGAGCTCAGATCCCATATAATACATTATATATACAAAATTGCCTTCAACCAGTTCCTAGGCCTCTCCCTGGGGCTCTCAGACTCTGTTCCATGCCAAATTCTGGGTCCTTGGACCTCTGCTCCTCTCCTTAGAATATGCCTGCCCACTCACCTTATTCCATAACACAGTGGTGGGAGGAGGAGCCTGGCAAGTTGCTTGGATGAGGAGATAACGGGAAAGGGGGTTTGTTACAGCCAGATAAACATCAGGGGAAGGTCTCCCTCTTTTCAGGGTATAGAGCTGCAAGGGAGCAGTGGGGTGTCCTGCTTTGGTGTGGAGCATGAGTACCCAATGGAGCCCAACCTGAGCTTGGAATAGAGTCCCTGAACCTCTTAGGATCCCTTAGAAATACTGCCTCCACCAGGACAGAGCAGGAGGCAGAATTGTCCATTTCTTTAGAAAGAGACTAGAGACTGCCCTTCGGGGCTAATGTTGGCATTCCAGGACTACCAGAGGTCACTGTTGAGAGCAGTTTTCACTACTGGTGATGGCCCTGTGAGGAGCACCCTGGTATAGGTCCCATCACTGTTGGGTTACCCCAGGGCTGGGTGGTGGCCATGTGGAGAAGGGTGATCCTGCTCTGCCTGTGCCATCCAGTCAGGAGGGCCAGAGCATAGGGAAGGGTTGGGAGAATGCTGGCTATTGATGATGTGTTCCAGCTGGGTTCCACCAAGTCAGATGCCCCTTGAGTTGGGCCCAAGGAAGGCCCCTAAGTGAGCAGTGGTGCCCAGAAAATAGGCCATGATAAGCATTGCAGGCGGGGAAGGGCACAGTTTCTTGAGGGATTGGCAGTGTCTCTTCCCAGGTGGTATGTACAGGAGGTGGAGTAACAGCAGGAAGCTGGGAGCTGTGATGCTGGGCTGACTGAACTTCCCCAGGCTGTCCCCACCTAGATGGAAACTTCATATTCTCTTGTCTCCTGCAAAGGAAAGAGACTGCTGGGAGTTGGAAACTTGTATAAGGTTTGATAGGCCACAATCCCCTTTCCCAAGGAAAAAAGGGGGCTAGTGAGAGGGCTTGACAGGACCCTCAGGGGTGTCTACCCAAGGGAGCAGAGAATTGAATCCTGGATAGGGTTTCAATGCCAGCATGAATACTTACTCCAGTCTCATAGGTTGGATTGTCAAATGCTGACTCCATGGTGATGCGGTTATAGGGGCGAGGACGTGTTTGGGTAAGCTGCAGAGGACTTTTTCCTTGGAGCCTATGGGGCAGAGAAGCCGTGAGGAGTGCAGGGCAGGTATGAGTCAGGTTTACAGAGCAGATAGGGAAAGCACACTCACCTGGAGAAGTAGAGGTACACACCTCCCACCAACAGCACCATGGCCACCAGTGGCAAGAAGATGGCAGCAGCAATATGCGCAGCATCTAGGGTGCTGGGGGCAGCAGGTGCCTTGGCAACTGAAAACACAGAGAGTGAGATTGAATAGAGGTCCCTGTGCCAAGAGCCTACTTTCCCTAACGCATGCCCAAAGGCAACCAGATAGTAGCTCCTTTGGAGTAGGGAAAGAGTTTTTCACCCTGCTAGGCCCAGACCTCTCTTTCTTTGCCCTCTATCTATGGGGAACCCATGACCTGGGAGCTGTGACAACCAGGTGCAGGGAGACCACTTTCCTGCCCTCGAGGGTGAGGACTCACCATCCAGGCTACGGCCGCTGTAGAACCCATCCAGAGAGTCTGGAACAAGAGGGGAGGGCCAAGGGCAGTGAGTGAGCCCAGTGGGCTAAGCCAATATTGTAAGGAGCTGAGACAGTGGGCAGATCACAGGAAGGATTTGTCCAAGGAGAGCCCACTCCAGCATTTGTTTTGGTGAGGCCACATCAGAAGGATTTGGCAGAGACTGGGGAGACCAAGCGTAATATGAAGGGGGCATGGGAAGGTGACTCTGGTTCCCAACATTAGACATCTTTGCCAGAGCAGTCCCATGGGCCAGGCAAGGTTTTGGGGAATGGCAGAGCACTCACCAGCCCTACAGATGGGTGGGGGGTCACTCCAATGTGAGGGGTGCCCAGGCACACACTTGATGCTGGCCTGGCCCTTTAGCACGTAGCCAGGGACACACGAGAAGTGGACAGTGGCTCCTGGTGGGTGTAGCCGCTTCTCAGGACTGCGGGCACCATTCTCAGGGGCGCTGAGGCCATGGCATGGCTTGAGCTGTTCCCCTGCAAAGCAGGCAGAGCCCGGTGAGAGTGCCAAACCTCGAGGCTCCAGGGTCAGCACCTTTCTTTCCCACCAGAGACTCTCCTCCTACCCATTTGAGACTTACAGAGACATTTGGGGGCCCGGTCACTCCACTTAGGGCTGCCAGCCTGGCGGTCATGACAGGTGAGGATGGCACTTCCCGTCAGCACAAAACCCTGGTCACAGATATACTGCACGGTGGCCCCCACAGGAAACTTAGGGCTGGATATAAGACGTCGGCTATGCTCCACATCCCCAGGATCATGGCAGGAAGTCACTATGGGTGGGGGGATGATAGAGGGAAGTAGCCCAGGGAGACTCAGCAAAGGCCAGCCCACCCCTGGCTTTGTTCCAGTCAGCTAATATCTTCATATTATATCCACCTCCTATTTAAATATCTCTACGTTTTCCTGGTGTGTTTTCTCCCATTCATTAGGGTCAACAAACACTGATTGGCCATAGACAGGAATGACATAACTTAAGAGTACTTGGCTGATGACCCTATGGAAAGGAATCATTTCCATTTCACAGATGAGGAAACTGAGGCTGAGAAGTGAAAGAACTTCAAGGATACCAGCTAATACAGTGGGGATAACTCACTGGATTTTCTCTCAGAACACTGGAGAGGTGTTTCCAGGTTGCGTTGGGCATAGGAGCAAGGGGAACAGGCACACTCACCCCTCTGGCATGAGGGAAGGTCCTCACTCCAGCTTAGGTCCCACTGGCACATGAGGACACTGGATCCCACCACCTGGTAGCCAGGGTAGCACTGGTAAGTGACTACAGTTCCATGTACCAGCTCAGGCTGTGATGGACTCTTCCAGCCATTGGGGATCTCAGGCAGCTCTGGACACGTGTCATTGCGGGGCACCTCTGGGGGACAGAGGCAGCAAGATGCAATTCCTCAGCCAACACCAAAGCAACTTGTCCAGCCCCTCACCCCAAGGGCACTCTGGCTTCTTCCAGTTTGTGCTGGGCCTAGGCTGGCAGGGCAGACTCAGTGATTCACTCCTGTCTGCCCAAGAGCCCCTCCTTGCCTGTCCCTGACATTGTTCTGTCTCCTAGATTTCAGGGCTTTTATCTAAGACTTCAGCCTTACTTTCAAAAAGCTCTTGGTCAGTTTCTTAGGCTAGAGTGAATAGGTCAGGTAGGGTGAGGGAAAAAAGATAGTCAGAAAGGTAGAAACTAACACATTTCCCTAGGGTTTTTGTTTTGTTTTGTTTTTATACTAGGGATTGAACTCAGGGGCACTTAACCACTGAGTCATATCCCCAACCCTTCCTACAAAGTTGCTCATTGATTTGCTATGGTTTAGTGTCTGCATTCTGAGTGAGCCAGGGGCAAGCTCACCAAAGAAATGGATGACAAATCCCTGCTGGTAGCCCAGCACTGAGGTCCCAGGGTCTGATTGGAACTGGATGGTGACATCAGCCATAGAGGTAAAGAGCTTGAAGTGGCCACGGGGCCCCGAGTACTGGCCCAGGACACGAGCTGTCAGATCATCCCCATCATAGAAGGTAAGTACATCACCAGGGCCTATGCGCAGCCTGTGAAGGAGGATGGAGGACTGTCAGACCAGGAAGGGACTGGGCATCCCACGATGGACTGGATAAGTGATGTCCCCACACCTCAGGAGTTGGCTTGGCCTGACAGTAGGCACTTACACTCGGATATCCAGCATGATGCGCTTGTCCTCTTCTACATGCACACCCCAGATGCAGTCCTGCCCACGGCCATAGGGCTCTGGCCAGTTGGGGGAGAGCACCACGCCGGCTGAATCTGTGATCTCCCCGCTGCACACAGCTGGAAGGCAGGGGAGGCCCGGGAGGCACATCCCCTCCGCGTTCCCCCCAGTACCATGTCCTGGGGCTGCCACCTGCCCACAGGAGTGCCCACCCATTGCTGGGAGCCCCTACCTCATCCTCACGGGGGATGCACAAATCACACATCACAGGGCCCCTGAGGCTCCAGAATCTGTGGCTGTCTCCCTGATAACCTCCCCACTCACTGCCCTTGCAGGCCCATCCACTGGTGCCTACTGACCTCGGCAGGCCGGCTCTGTCTCATTCCACTGGGGGTCATGGGTATCAATGCACTCAATGATGATGGAGCCCTGTTCCAGTGTGTAGCCAGGGTCACAACTGAACTCCACAGTGGTACCCACAGGGTAGGAGGGTGCGCTGCTGCTGAAGTTGCCATATTTGACAAAGGGCTCATAGCAGTGGCCCTGCTGGAAGGCTGTGAAGCATAGGGCCCAGTCCAGCTCAGCCTCAAATGGGGTAAATGTAGGGGGCAGACATCTTCTCCTGCCCTCCCATTTTATTCCTGAATGTGAATGTATGTCCCAGGCTTGGAGCATGGGGCAGTGGGGGACAAGAACAGCCCAGAGCCCCCATCTCTATTATGTCCAGGAGGTCATCTTGATTATAACTGTATTTCCATTGCCTAGTTTTATATAGAAAATGCTTAATAAATTTTTAAGTGAATTAATGAATGCATGCATGCATAGGTCTAGAGTGTCTCTTGCAAGAGTTTTCCCTCTCAAGTATTAGGGCCTTTTTTGCTATTGAAACTCTGGAGAATTCATTCTCTTGGCCCAGAGGGCCTGGATCCAGACAATGGGCTCCTAAAAAGACTGGGTAGGAGTACTGGACCTGAGGGGAGGGGCAGGGAGAGTGGCCAACTTGGGAGGATGAGATGGAATGGAGGCAGAGGGGGAAGGTGTGGGAGAAAGGCCCTGGCCCCCATGCCCTGTTAGGCCCCAGCAGGCTCACCCTCATAACGCAGGGCCATGCCTGCAGCTGCCCCGCTGCTGTCAGTACTGAGCTCCACAAAGAAGTGTCTGCCAGAGCTGAGTAGGCCCTCAATGGGCAGGTATTCCACCTCGTAGGAATCATACACAGGCGGGGCCTCCACATTGTCCCCATTTCGAATGATGAGCCTAGGCCAGGAGAGTGGCAGTGATGTGGCTGGTCACTGTCCCAAATGAGGTGTGGCCCCAGGTTTTGGCATCCCTCCATCAAGGCACTGTCAGGTCAGACTCTCCCCTCTCAGTAGGACAGCCCCTCACCTGTCATCATCCTCTGCCAGTGAGACCTTCTCAAAGTGCAGGTGCAGCCGCTGGCTCTCAGGAGCCTCAAGCAGCCAGTGGCAGGTAAGGTTGTTGCTATAATTTCCTGGGAAACCCGGAGAGACGATGCGGCCGGTGGTAGCATTGCGGATCACTCCACCGCAGGCAGCTTTGAGACAGGGATGGACTTAATGTATCCTCAGCAGCCTCACAAGCCTTTCTCCTCAGCCCAGCCCGGTACCATCTACATGCGGCAGCAGGAATCTTTTCTCCCTGGCAACTTTGCTGCCATGGTCCTGGAGGTCAGTCTTTTAGCCCTATGACCCTGCAGCTCCAGGCAGCGTGAATTCCAAAATCCTACATCCTAACCTTTCTCTTCTCAGACTTTTCACATGCAACTTTCTTGATTGTCAGTAGATCTGTCTTTGTGGCTTGGGATAACTTTCCCTCTCTGTTTTTTGTTTTGTTTCTCTTGTTTGGTTGGTTCTTTTGTTGTTGTCATTTTGTTTTGTTTTGTTTTGTTTTGAGACAGGGTCTCACTAAGATGCACAGGCTGGCTGTGAACTTTCAATTCTCCTGCCTCAGCCTCCTTTCACTGGGATTATAGGCATGCACCACTGTGCCCAGTTTCCTCTCTGTTGACTCCTCTAGGAGATGTTCCCTGACTCCCCCAGGCAAACTTTGTTAAAACCTTACTCTAGGCTCTGACCTTCTTGGGTACATCTGCTACCTCTGCCTTATACCACTTCTCTAAAGCTCGTTATCTGGCTTGCCTAGTACATGTGAGACCCTGGGTTTGATCTCCAGTGCTGCAAAAATGAATAAATAAATAAGTGAATAAACAAAGTAAAACCATTTATTTGTTTGGTTCTGTTCCTTAATTAGGACCCCCTTGGTGCAGGGGCCACGTCTTTTCAAGCCAGGGGCAGAGCTGGTATTCAGTATTGGATGAGCAGAATGAGTGAGTTAATGTAAAAGGAGGGGGAAGGGGTAGAATGGGGACGACAAATGCCCAATGTGACTGCCATCCACCCCAAAACCTTGTGCCCTTGGCAGATGCAGCTAGGCAGAGGTGGCTTCCAATGCTTTCTCAAATAACTCTTTAGTCATTAATACTTACATTGCTGAGCTGACCCCGTAGGGTCTTTCCAGGCTGACCATCTGACCTGGAACTCTTCCCTTCCTAAGGAAGGGCTGAGTAGCTCTCTTGGGCCCAGCTGTCGGGGTTCCTGGGTTACTTGGCCACAAACCCCTGGCAGTTAAGTGGGGCCTGAAGCAGGAGGTAGTGGCCAGTTCCTGGCTTTCCTCTCCTGGTCACTGCTCTAGACCCTCCTGCTCTCTCTCAGTGATCAGGCGATCATGGCCAATACCCAGTACCACTACCAGATAGCCAAATATTGTAACCTAATGAAGCTTTTAGGGGCTGCTGTGAGTGTCTTTTCTCCTTTTCTGCAGAGACGATGGACCTATCTGTCTGCTTGGCCTTAGTATGGAACTGCTGTTCAGATCGATCACACCCTATCCTTTGCTTTAAAATCAGTCAGAGGTTCCTTATTACCCTCAGGATAGAGTTCAAACGCAAAATGGCATTAAGCCATTCATGAATCCAATCCCTTTGACTCAGTTTCTGTTTCTTCTTCCTGTATGGCCTCTCCTTTAGGCACACCTTCATATGTCCTCACTTTATGATGCTGTTTTGAGCTTCCACCGCTTTGCACATGCTGTTCCAGGAACCATTCTGGTTCCCCAAGCAAAAATTTCTAGAAACTTTCCATGCTCTCTCCTCATGAAGCCTACCCTACCTTTTCCCTCATTTCAAAACTGCTCCCTCATCTGGGTTCCTAGCACCCCCCAGGTTTACGCTATCACAGCCTTCTCTGTACTAAGCTGCCCACCAGTTTTCCCCCTACCACAGAGCCCCTCAAGGTCAGAGGATACATCTGTCTTATTCATCTTTATAGCTGGCACTAGCGAGTTTACACAGTGGGGGCTGGAGCAGTGGCTCAGTGGTGGAGTGCTTGCCTGGCATGCATGAGGACCCAGGTTCCATCCCCAGCACCACATACACAGTTAAGTGGAGGAAGAGCAACAACCAGATGAAAAAAGTAACTTTCTCTCTCTCACTCTCTCAAAAAAAAAAAGTTTATAGAATGAAATAAGGTTCAATATCTCAAGCTCCTTCTCGCACCCCCCCAAAGAAAAAAGTCAAAGTTTTCCATCATACTGCAGTCAAAACACTCACTCTGTCTTCCTTTCCCACCCACCATGAACTCTCTTTCCCAGACCTCCCATCATCCACGACCAGAACCAGGGGACCCCATTCCCTCCTCATCATCTCTGGAACTTCTTCCTTCCTCTATATTCCTAAAGCTACTGTTCAAATTCAATCCCTCTTGCCTGGCTGGCCTCCCAGCCTTCAGACCAGATGACCACTGGGCTGGATCTCCTGAGAATAGTTCTGAGCTCCTCTTCCTCTCAGAAACCTCAACAGCTCCCCACCTCATATGTTGGCCTGGCAATCAAGGCCCTCCCACTGCCCTTTCCACCAGGCTGTCTTCTGTGCTTTTAAACACCCTCTCCTTCTTGCCTCTAGGTCACTGTCCACATTATTACCTCCACGGAAATGTCAACCCTTCAGTGCTGCCACCCCTAGAAAACCTCCTTAAAACCCAATTAAGAATGATTACTTCTTCTCCTCTCAGGTTACTTTATGTCTCTTCACTCATACCTTTTACTTCCTGCTCTGGAAATTGGTGACCTCTGTGCCTTCTTCCCCCTTTCCTGGAACTATGAGTTCTTTGAGGGCAGAATCCCTCTTTAATCCGCTCTGTGTACCTGTGGTGTCTCTATGTAGTAGGTGCTCAATAAGTTGGATGAGTGACACTGAAGTGTGTGACCATTTTCTGATTTTCTTATAGAGAACAAATGAAAGTACCAGATGACTGTAGGAGCAGGGATGAGCCCCCACCTCACTCCTCTACTCGGCACTGAGCCTCCTTCCCAGGGGCCACTTACCGATGCAGACAGGCTCCTGGAAATCCCAAAAGGGCTGGGTAGCATTGAGACAGGTAAGGAGCCTGGCACCCTTTAGTTGATAGCCAGTGGCACAGTGGAAGCGGGCACTGCCTCCTGGGTGGAGGCTGGTGACAGTCACATCTCCATAAGCTGGACGTCGGGGAAAGTGGCAGCTCAGGAGGTAGGCTGCAGAGAGAACAGGTGACATTGCTTGTTGCCTGGGGGTGAGGTGGGTGGGGACTGAGCCTTATGGGTGAGGGTGTGAAGGCCTGTGTCAGTCTTCCCCAACCTTCCTGGAGGTGTCAATGATATTTCTAGCAGTTAGGGCTGGTTAATAGAACAAGCCCAGATCTGGGAGTTAGGAGACCTGGGTTCTGGTCCAAGGTTTGTGACACTTTGGGAAAGTTACTTAACCTTTATGTGTCCTTTTCTCATTTGTTAAAATGATATTCAAAATGTTGGCCCTCCTACAGGGTTATTGTGAGACTAAATGGGATAGTGTTTAATTTAGCTTGGTTTCCCTGTCACCCAGCTGATAATTTTTTAACATATCTTTTGAGAAATGTTGATGACTGGGCACAGCAGTATATGCCTGCAATTCTAGCAACTCTGGAGGTGGAGGCAGGAGGATCACAAGTTTGAGACTAGCCTCAGCAATTCAGCAAGATCCTGTCTCAAAGTAAAAAATAAAAAGGGTGGGGGTGTAGCTTGGTGTTAAAATGCCCCTGGGTTCAATCCCAAGTATTAAAAAAAAAGTTTATGGAATAACTTGTAGATGCAAAAGCCCTTGAAATAGTGAACAGCCTGTAAGACCTAAAGTGTTATTGTTTTTTCCATAGGAGGCAAAGTGAATTGCAGCAGGAAAAATTGAAATCAAACAACAAAAGCTTCCCCAGTATTCACTGAGAAATGTTAAACAGCTTGATAACAATGGTGCTGGACTTCTTTTAAAGACAGGATGGAAGCTAAGGTGTGGAGGCAAAGCTGTCTTCATAGAAGTTGCCCTGATAAACCTAGTTGCTTTGGAAGTGTCATACCAAGCATGACCACACGATGGTAGCAAATCCTACAAAACAACCAGGCAAATTCCAACCCTGGGGCCAACCTGGTGTGACAGCTAAAAATGGGGATCCTGGCTTGAGGGTGAGAGGTGGAAAGGAAAGTCTGAAAGAGTTAAGGAAAGGGGTTGAGAGAAAGCTTGGGATATGCCTCTATGTGTCTGCTTTTTTTTTCTACCCAGATTGAACCTAGGGGTGCTTAACCACTGTGTCACACCCCCAGCCCTTCTTATATTTTGAGACAAGGTCTTGCTAAGTTGCTTAGGGTCTCACTAATTGCTGAGGCTGGCTTTGAACTTGCAGTCCTCCTGCCTCAGCCTCCTGAGGTACTGGGATTACAGGCGTGTGTCTTTGTGTGAATAGAAAATGGGGCAACCCTTCTGTTCAGACTAGCATCCTAAAGCCTGAGTTTTGTGACTTTTACTTGTCCTGTTCTTAGTTGTCTGTGAAAGCAGTAGCATGGTTTATAGTCTTCCATCTTTCACAGGGTTTTTGAGAGAATGGGCATTAAGAGGCTAGTTGTTTGTTTTTTAGAGAGAGAAAAATGAATCAATTTCATCTAGCTTTTCATGTGGTCTTCATTGCTCTAACACTTAGCTGTTTGTGGTGCTGGGGTTTGAACCTGCACCCTGGCACATGCCAGGCAAGTGTTGCAACTGCTAAGCCACTGCTCCAGCCTCAAGAGGCTAGTTTTGATTGGCAGATAGTACAGGGCAATGTTAAAAGATGGGGTCCAGAGTCAGAAAGTCTGGGTTTGACTATGGGCCCCCTTATTTGCTATGCCACCAGGGGCAAGTTACCTTCCTTCTATGTGCCTCAGTTTCTTGTTTACCTACCCATTTTGAGTATAGCATTCAATGCTATGGGGTTTCAATGAGAGGACATGTGTGCAGTGCCTGGCACAGAACAAACACCTAACACCCCAGCCTGCTGTTACTGCTTGTAATCTTGAGTAATAATAGCACCTCACATTTCTAATGTGTTCTCACACTCTCCTTATTTGATACAATTTGCTTGGGAGGGAAGAAAGCAAGGTAGGGGTTATTAACCCATTTTCAGGTAAGGAAAACTGAGGTTCAGAGAGCCAGGTTTAGAATGTATGTGTGCCCTCATCACACTGCAAGTAAGTGCTGGAGTGGGGACTTGAGCTCCTGGCTCTGGAGCCCACTTATTTTTCATACCCCCTACTCCTGCTTCCCCAGTTAAAGCAGAAACCTGGGTTCAGAGGTCAGAGAAACCTGAGGATAACAGACAAGGCTGCCCTGGGTTCAGGGTGGGCCCTCATGATGCCCTGGGGAGAGATCCCAGGCCAGGATGGGGGTACAGCAAGGAAGGATGTGGGACACTATACCCAGAGTGGATGGGTTGGAGGGGATGACACCTAGGAGGGCTAGACCAGGAGCCAGAAGTTTGGTTCAGCATTTGTGCTTACATCTTCCCCTTGAGTTCAAGCACAACCCGGGAAGGGAGGTTCCTCCTATGTCATAGATGAGGAAACTGGGCCAGGGTGAGGCAAAGGCAGGAGGCTGGGGGCAGAGAATAAAACCCCCAAGACTCCCTAATGGTTAAAATGCCTCTTCCCAGGATGAGCTTCCTCCTATTGCCATGACAACCATTCGGGGAGGCTGCACCACTGCAATCTGTTGAGTTATTTTCTCATTGGCATCTGTTTCTGGAGCCAAGTCCAGTGCCAGGAACGCTCAGGATGGAGGAGGGGTGTGCCTGTCAGGACCACCCTGTCAGAGACTGTGAGAGCGTGGTGAGTTGGAACTTGGTCCTGCCATAAGGCCCTTGTAGGGATCCAACTTTGTGACCTCCAACATCAGCTTGGACTTGGACACTTCCCACACTGGCATGGATACTGGGTCCTCCCTCCTCTCCTGGCACCCTCTTTCTCCAGCCCACGAGACGTGCATGTGAGCACATGCTCCTCCTGTTCCCGTCTCTGGGATCAGGGCTAATTACAGCCTATAATTAGGGGAATTACACTCATTAAGGAAAGAGCTGATCATTGACAAAAACAGGGCCGAGAAAGGAGGGCTTCCAGGAGCCCAGAAGAGGACTGGGCCAGTTCTCCTGGCCCTTCCTTGGGGTCTGCTCCCCTTCTCTGGGCCTCCAGCCTGCTGCCATCCAGCCATTCTTGTCTGGCCTGACAGAGGAGGCCTGGAGTTTTGTGCAAAGGAATTGGCAGCAAGAGAAAAGGTTACCATGGCGTGAAATTATGCCGGCTGCCTGGGAGGATTGATGAGCCATTAGGGAGAGCGGGCCACCTAGATGCTCACCCCTGCCTCGGCTGGCCCCTTGACTCTGCCAAACCCCCACCCACTGCCAGACTCCCTGCTGCCATGCCAGACTGCTCCCTCAGTTTGGGTAGAGAAGTCAGAAAGGGGCAAAAACTCCTGAGGTGGGCTCCAAACATCCCCAGCTAGAGAGTGCCTGTCCACCTGCTGGTGCCCCCCACCCCCACCCCGCAGGGCTGCGGAAATGGTCCATGACAATGCAAGACAATCTTGTGATTGTTCAAACCAATCATTTCCCTATTAGCACTCCCAATTCTGAACTGGTTAACTGATTCAAAGGATCCAGCCAACTCGTGCCCAGAGAGGGGGATGGGCAGGAAGGATACCAATGAGAGCAGCAGAGTACCAAGGCCCTTTTCCTCCCGGCCCTCCATCCTGCAAACTGCACAATATTAGTTTCCTTAGTGGAGTATGAGCTAAATAAACGCTTGATTTCTGTACTCCTAACCATGACTTTGTGGGGTAGATATTTTGGTTTCATCTCACAGCAGGAAAAAGAGGTTCAACAGTTAGTGAGGAGATTCAAACACAGATTTGCCTGCTTCCTGCCCACTATATCATGCCACTTCTTTCCTTTCCAAGGTGTTCTGTGCTGACTGGAGCAAGGGCCCAGTCCCAAGTAAGTGAGGAAGGCCAGGCTGGCAGGTGAAGACCTCCAGATGGTCATTATCAAACCCCTTGCCTTTGGAGAGAGGCTTCTCTTGTTATTGCCCGTTTAAGTGACTGCCTCCACCTGAGATTCTGAACACCTTGAGAGCAAAGTCCTGGGCTGGTACATCTTGACATTTTCAAAGTCCAGCACAGCTTGGCAAAGAGCAGGTGCCTACAAAAGTGTACCAAATGAGTACACTTTTGACAGTGGCTATACCTGGGGACTACCTAATCTTGAGTTGAGAGAAGCTCTGCAGGGTGGTGGGTAGAGGAGGGAAGGTCCTAGGGGTGTCCTGTGAGCCATACTTACACTTGTATAGAGCTTCACTGGGCATCTGTGCTGCATGTTACCAGCTCCTCCCTGTGCCCCCTCGGCTGAAATAGTACCAGATGCCCCCAGGAGGGCAGCAAATCTGGGCTGGTTCCTCCCTTAGTTTCCCAAGCCTTACCTTGGTAGTAGAAATGGAAGGTGCCAGGCCCAACAGGTGGTGGGAGGCTCTGGAACCTCAAGGCTGCTTGGTGGGTAGGGCTGCGGATGACTTGGCCCCGTAGAAGGAAAGACTGATTGGCCAAGGGCAGTGGGTCAGGGCCCCCCAGGCCTTCCACAGTTATTGTCTCCCCCTCCCGGAGGCTGATATTCTGAACCTACAGGTGGATTGGAGAGAAAAAAGGAAAGTAGTCAGACTTCTTCCAGCTGCCTGAGCCCTGCTGCCCTCAGCCTCCTACAGGCCCCCTGACCCATCCTCAGTGCCTGGCATCTGAGCTTCCAGGCCCTAAAATCAGCACTTCCAAGCAGGAGGAGCTTATCTTACCCTCTCAATAATTGTGAGATGGGACCTGAAATTAAGAAGTATTAAGTAAATTATATAATGTCACATGGAGATTATAAGCAGACCTGGAACTTGTCTGTCTCCAAAGCTTTTCAAGTACACCAGCTGCTTCCAGTCCCCACCCTCATCTGTAAAGCAGGGATGGGGTAGGTGTGCTGGGTTAGATGGTATCTGCAAGTCCAGCTGACAATGTGAGGTCCTAAGCATCAGACCCAGGTGCCCAGCTTCCCCTGGACATCCCTGTTGTAGGTCTCAGAGTCTCCTTACACTCAGTCTGCCTGGCTCCCATCTCCGAAAATGATCTTGCTAACTACCTGGGTACCCAAGTCAGAAACTGGCATTTTTCCTGTTCCCTCACACCCCACATCCAATCAGTCATTCAATCTGTCAAGTAGACCTCAAACCACCTGGATCAGTGCAGCAGCTTCTGTCCTGCACTTGCTTATAGGGTTTAACTCCCCTCCTCTTTCCACCTCAATGTTTTCTGAACTGTGGCCAGATAATGGTCCCAGACCAGTCACTCATCCTGGTGCTTCCCTGTTTAAATCATCCAATGTTTTCCCTTTGAGTGCATGAAGACCGTCATAGTACTAGTCTAAACTCCTAGTTTGGTCCTGCAGGCCCTGCCCAACTTGGCCCCTGTTGGTGACTCCCCTTACCCTTTTCCAGTCCCTTTCACATGTCAGCACAGGTCTCCATCTCTCTCTCTCTTTTTTGGGTCTCTTACTCTGATCCTTCCTGCTGTTTGTCACAGGTCCCTCTGGTAGCACCCTCTTCAGGCCTTCAATCCCTGGAGCATCCTTCTGGGTGCCATTTCTCCATTCAAACAAAGATTAGACAATAACAGATACTGCCCCAAGGAGAAGTGACATGGTAGCTTGATAGAAGGAGCACTAGACTGGGAACCCAGAGATCTGGGACCTCATCCTAACTATGTGATCCTGGACAAGTATGCTACCTATTTGAACTTTAGTTCCCTTGCTTTGTAAATGGTTTTGTGTAGATATTAAAATGTGGTTCCTGGACCAGCAGCATCAGAATTATCTGGGAGCTTTTAAGAAATGTAGATCAAGGCTGGAGCGGTGGCTCAGTGGTTAAGGCATTCACAAGGACTTGGGTTTGAACCCCAGCACCACATACACAATGAAGTGTCAGAGCAACAAAAGCCATATGAAAAACTAAATAAAATTGATTCTTTCTCTCACTGTCCCTGTCTTTAAAAAGAAAAAAAAAAGAAAAAAAAAGATGAGGAATCTCAGATCCCACTTCAGATCTATAGAATCATACATTTTTGCCTTTTAAAAAGATCCCTGAGCAATTCAAAAGCACTGATATCTCTCTCTCTCTCTCTCTCTCTCTCTCTCTGTCTCTCTCTCTTTGGTACCAGGGATTAAATCCAGGGGTGTTTAACCACTGAGCCACATCCCTAGCCTGGTTTTTATTTTTATTTTTTGCTTAGGGCCCTGCAAAGTTGCCAAGGCTGGCTTTAAACTTGTGGTCCTCCTGCCTCAGCCTAAAAGCACTGATCTCCATAGTCTAAGAACCCTGCCATGTTGCTCTGAGGCAGGGCCTTCAAGGGTTCAAGAGTTAACCATCTGGTCTGGTCAAGTGGCATCCAGTGAGTCATCAGATCCTTTCAATCTTATCTTCTAAATGTTCCAACTCGTTCCTCCTGGCTATCTCTTTGTTGCTCTCTTGGCTCTGGTCACCTCCTGCTCATTGTTTTCACTTGAGAATGGCCTTGTGACCATCACCCCTCATCTCCCAGGGTCCTGGCTGCCTGAGATCGTGTCTCTCTCCTCCCTAAACCCTGCTGATGGTTTCAGGTTGTCCAGAGGACAACCAAACTTTCCAGCTCCCAGTTGGCTCCAGTGGCTTTGCCAGACTTGTTTCCCTGCACTGCAATCACTGGCTTCCCACCCTCTTCTACCCCTCTGGGCATTTGCTCAGGGAGCAGCTTCTTTTCCCTTCTTCCCCTCCTGGTGAAGCTGGTCATCCTTTCAGATTTCAGGACCTGTTGGGTACAGTGGGTTATGCCAGCAACTCTGGATACTGAGGCAGGAGGATCACAAGTTCAATGCCAGCCTCACCAATTTAACAAGACTCTGAACAATATAGAAAGACCCTGTCTCAAAACAAAAAATTAAAAGGGCTGAGGGGTGTGGTTCAGTGGTAAAGCACCCCTGGGTTCAATTCCCAGTACCAAAAAGAAGCAAACAGAAAAAAATAAACTCAGGGCCTCTGCTTCTCAGGCCTGGGCAGTCAGTCCCTCTGCTTTAGGCTCTCTCGCTGGCCCTCTGTCATCTCTATTAAATCTTGGGGTGGCATTTTGGGTCACAATGCCCTCTTCACTCTCAATGCAGATGTGTGGAGAAAGCAAATGTGTGGGCCACAGAGATACATTCCTTACCAGATCCCTGGGAGCCGAGAAGCAAAGGATGCTGGGCCTAGCCAGGTCCAAGGAGATAGATTATGTCCAGGCTCAGGGCCCATCAGATTGTGAATGCTGACAATAGATGTCCTTTGGGGTCTCCAGAAGGGGCAGATGGGCAGGGAGAGGTCCCCACCCATGCCCAGAAGGAAAAATATGGAGTATCTTGGGGGCTGCAGTGAACGCTCAAGGCAGGGTGCTAGGGGCAGAAGCACCTCCTCTCTGTGAGGAGCTCCTGGCCCAGGCACATTTGGGTGGAGGCTGCCTGGCCATCTGTTGGGGACTTTCCTCAGGGAATCCCTGCAGCAGGCGGAGGCTGGATGAGGTCCCTTCAAACTTGGAGATTCTGTGATTCTAGAGTTGGGAAAACAAGACTCACACACGTGGAATCTGTAATTATCGAGAGACGCCAGGCAGCATATAATTCTGCCTTAAGTGGCACTGAATGTGTGCAGCAGGCATCCTCTAGGGGAGAGCGGAAGGCTTGGAGGCTCAGGGAATGCACATGTAGCAGGTGGGTTTCAGAGTGCCTTGAAGAGGGGAGTGCTGGGAGGAGAAAAGGAGGACATTCGCCAAAGGGAAATTACCATGTAAGCAAAGGCAGAAAAGGAAAAATTAAGTTAGTATTTTCTTCCTAATTCCTCATATGCTTTTAGCTTGACCTCTAGCTTCCTGCTGCTGATCTCTTTGCTTTGCTGGGTCCAGAGGGTGGCAGCAGCCCAGCAACAGCAAAAACAATTCCCATTCATAGAGCACTATGAATGTGTCTGTGGGGTCTGTGGTAAAATCCCCAAAAATAGTCTCAGAAAGGCTAAGGAACTTGCAAAATGTCACACAGCTGTTAAGAAGCAGTCTTCCGGGGCTGGAGCGGTGGCTCAGCGGTTACGGTCTTTGCCCAGCATGAGCAAGTACACAGGTTCAAACCCCAGCACCCACATACGCAACTGTCAGAGCAACGAAAGCCATGTGAAAAACTAATAAAAATTGATTCTCTCTGTCTAAAAAAAAAGAAGAAGCAGTCTTGCCTATCTGGAGGCAAAGACAGCTCTTTCCCCTCCAGCCTCCCAAGGATATCACCTGCAGAAATAGACTTGTAGGCATCTTTAATTCCAGGCTCCAGGCCCCCGGGTTTAGCAAGGCCTGGTCTGGGTTTTTCAAGATGTTGGGATGTGAGTTCCCACTCTCCCTGAGTAGCCTGTAAAGCTGGAGAAAACCAGGGCTGAGACCTCTGGCCCCCTCTGATTTTGGGAAGGCATGGTCCCCTTGAAGTGGCCTGGATCTCAGCCTAGACTGATGGTAAGGGTTGGGATGAGGGTATAGAAGGAGTGGCTCCCATCCAGAAGGCTCCTTGCTCTCAGTTCTCTAGGTAGCTCTGGTCCCGTACATTTCAAGCACCCGCTTGTGGGCCCACTGCAGTGGCTAGAATGTAATTGTCACTTGTTTGAGGGCCAGGATGACAGGGGCCAGACAGGGCTGGGTGTTGGACAAGGGGAGAGATGAGGTCTTGATGCAATTTGCAGGCATCTGAAGAGCCTGGGAGACAGATTGAAATGTCAGCTCTGCTCATGAGGGCTGTCTTCACATCACCCTATCCAGTGACAGGAGGGAGCCTGGGGGGCCTAGGGTCTAGGCAGGGGGAGGACAGACACAGAGAAAGCTATGGAAGCTGAGGCCAATTCCCACAGAATCCTGGGCTCTCCAACACTGCCCTGTGTCCAGCAGACCAGAGAGTCAGTTTAACAAGAAAACATGGCGACTTTGAAAGGGCTGGCCCCTTCCTGGATGGGAGGCATGGAGTCAGATTGCCTTCTGCTGGCATCTGGCATGTGCTTTTTTTTGGTACTGGGGATAGAACCCAGGAGTGCTTAACCACTGAGCCACATCCCCAGCCCTTTTCAGATTGTATTTTGAGACAGCATCTCACTAAGTTGCTTAGGGCCTCCCTAAATTGCTGAGGCTGGCTTTGAACTTGCAATCCTCCCCAAGCCACTGGGATTGCAGGCATGTGGTGCCACTGTGCCCAGCTAATGCAGCACATGTCTTAATGGTGTGACCCATTAAGGGTAGATTGTGCGCTGTTTTTGCACATATTTGCACAAGTACAATGCTGCACAGGCGTAGGAGCTCAAGGGTGCCTCCATGTGTCATTCCCAATGCAGGCCCTGAAAACCAGGCTTAGCAGCTGCCAGGAAAAAGACCCAAGGACTTGAGGTGCCACCGCATAGTTGAGCTTCTGAAGGAGCTTCCTGAACCCTAAGGAGCAACACTCAGAGGGACTGACTGGAAGAGGCCTTGTGCAGTATCCTTTATGGAGAGGGAAACTGAGGCCCAGAGAAGGTCAGCAGCTTATCTCAGTCACTGAGAGGCTAGCTGCAGAGCCAGGACCAGAACCCTAGCACTACATGATAACTAGCTTCTATGCCCATCTGAACTGGCCCTTGTCCAGAATACCTTGTGGGGTAAGAACTATTTCAGGGATGGGGAGAGGGGTCTAAATCCATGGATCCAGACCTTCTAGCACATGTTACCACATCCCCCATGGGCCTTCCTAGAGCCAGGAAATAGGACGTTGCCCAAAAATCCCACCCCTCCAATCCTGGTGCTCATATCAGGCCTGGTCTTGACCCAGTTTAGAAGGGTGGGTGTTCTGGCCATCAAATTGACAGCTGGCCTAGCCTTGGAGTACTATGTGCCAATGGGGCCACCTGGGCACGAGGGCAGGGACTGTGGGCAGCTGTGTCCAGACTCCAGATGGTACAGACAGCAGCCAAGCCAAGATGGAAGCTGGCAATGGGAAGGCTCTTAGAATGCCAAAATGCAGTGAGAAGCAGGCACCCAGCCCAGAAAGGCCTGGAGTCCTCAGGGGGAGCCTGACTGCCTGGGGAGGGGAGGGGACCCGCATAGACCATGAGACTCTAGCTTACCCATCCTAAAAGGGCTTCTCTGGAGCTTAGTGGAGATAAGTCACAAGCTGTCCCCTCTCCCCAAGTCTGAGTAGCAACAGGAATCACGCCTCTGAGGGTCAGCCAGGCAGCCCTGTGTTTTCTCCAGTCAGCCATATAGATTCAGATGTAGAGTTTATACTTACCCAGTCCCCTGCTATCCTAGGCTAGAGCCCCCTGCCCGGGCTCTCCTGAGCCCCTGATCAAACCTTGAGGGAAGAGGATGGGCACATCTGCTGCCCACCCTCTAGCATCCCTCCTAGGGCAATGTAGACCCACCCATCCCACGCCAGCATGGTCTGGCTCAACTGCCAGCCTAGACAGGGTCTGCTCTCTGGCTAAGTCTCTGGGCAGGAGTATAATCCTGACCCTTATCCTCCTCTCCTGCTCCTATGCAACAAAGTCACCTTTCCAAAACAGCGAGGGCAGCCTCCAAAGACCAGACTTGCCATACCTGTTCTTTCCCAGCCCAGGCTTGGCAGTTGGCTTCTTATCCCACAGGTGTCCTCATCCAGCCTGACTCCCAGGCTGGTGGGGCACCCTGTCCTGTAATTCCTCCAGCTCCTGTGCTCCTCATCTCCTTCCCCACTGTCAATCAGCATTCTGTGATCACTGCTTATGATTTCCCTAACTAGGAAGGTCTGTGCCCCAGTGTCCAGCACAGGGCTTGGCACATAGTAAGTGCTCACTTTGTGCTTGTGAAACAAATTCATTTGTCAAAACCCATCAGTTATGGACTGGAGCGGTGGCTCAGCAGTTACAGTGCTTGCCCGGCATGCACAAGTACATGGGTTCAAACCCCAGCATCCACATATACAACTAAGTGTCAGAGCAATGAAATCCACGTGAAAAACTCAATAAAAATTGATTCTCTCTCTCACTGTCCTTCTCTCTTTAAAAAAAAAATCAGTTAGGGGCTGGAGAGGTGGTTCAGCAGTTAAGGCACTTGCCCAGCATGCGCGAGTACATGGGTTCAAACTCCAGCACCATGTGCACAACAAAGTGTTTGAAGAACAAAAGCCACATGAAAAACTAAATAAAGTTGATTCTCTCTCTCTCTCCCCCTCACCATCCCTCTCTCTTTAAAAAACAAACAAACAAAAAAACCCATCAGTTAGCTGGGCGTGGTGGCACACACATACAATCTCAGAGGCTCTGGAGGCTGAGGCAGGAGGATTGCTAGTTCAAGGCCAGCTTCAGCAACTTAGTGAGACCTTGAAAAACTTAGTGAGACCTTGTCTGAAAATAAAAAATAAAAAAGGGATGGGGATGTGACTGAGTGGTAAAGCATCTCTGAGTCCAATCCTCAGCACCCCTTTTCCCCCAAAAAAAACCATTAGTCAATAATTAAGTGATATTAGGCAATTCCCTTGGCTTGCCCAGGCCTCAGATTTTTCAACTATCTAGTGGGTCTTGGTCTGCAATGTCAGTAATTCCTCAGATCCCAATGGGTTTGTATGGTATGGCCAGAGGTCTGGACAGGGTGGAAGTTGCTAGAACTGGCCCTGGAAAAAGAACCTTAAATCCTGCTTCAGCTCAGCCCGTTCTGTCTTTTCTCCTCCCCTAAATCAGGTGCTGACCCAGCTCTGGCCACACTGTTTCCCTCATGGCCTCAGTCTCTAACTCAGGCCACTGGGGAAGACTGAGTTCCCAAGGACTCTGTGCGGAAGATGCTGAGGTGGAGGGTGGGGCCAGTATGCCAGGATCCCTGATGACGCTGTCCAGGGCTGAGGCAGGTCTACCTCTCAAGGTTGCCTGGTAACAGCTTTTGCATTCTGATCAAAAAATGTTGCAGCACAAGACAAGAGACCCAGGGCTGTGTGAGGGAGTAGGCATCAAGGTGGGGCTTGGGCCCTAGTCACAACAGGGACAGACAGAGCCAGCATCACATCTTGTCCCATTATCTGATATCCACCCTGGTGGAGGTACTGGCCCACTGTGGCCCAGTGGGCTTCACAGGGGATCATAGGCTTGAGGGGGTAGGTGGGGCGGGCCCAGGCCTGCAGGGGGGTATCCAGACTGGCATCTGCCCCCTCCCACTCCCTTCTCCACACCTGCAGCTAGTGCCTTCCACCCTGTGAGCCACAGCTGGTGCCACCTCTCATTAGGTGATGATTTTACATTAATTACCTTAATTAAGCGGCACTGAGTGCTAATGGCTTGAGAGGGGGGTGGCTGTTCCTAATTGCCCTTCCAGTCAGCCCAGAGTGAGGGGCCCAGGGTTTGGCAGAGCAGGAGCAAACAGTTGCAGGAAGAAGTGGTAGAACCCAGCAGAGGTAGGAGAGGGTCCTCCCTCCCAGGACCTGGCTCAGAGACTGACCTAGCCCTGAGTTCCCCACAAGGGAAAACTGGAGGTTCTGCTCCAGGACCAGTGTAGCTGGCGTAGGCCCAGATCCAGGCACGTGCAGTGGTTGGGATGGGTGGGAAATAGGCCAGAAACACCCAGCCTCCAGCTCCTCCTGCTCCCCCAGTTTCCTGTTGTGCCCCTCCTTGTGACCTCTCAGCCCCTGACTGATTCCCTTATTTGGACAGAGCCCATACATCAGGTTCCAAATTGATACATTTACTTTATATTAAAAAAATGAGCTGGGAGTGGTGGTGCACCCCTGTACTCCCAGCGACTCAGGAGGCTGAGAGAGTAGAATTGCAAGTTCAGGGACAGCCTCAGCAACTTAGCAAGGTCCTAAGGACTAGGGATGTGGCTCAGTGGTAGAGTGCCCTGGGTTTAATTCCCAGTACTATCAAAAAAAAAAAAAAAAAAAAGGGGAGAGAGAGAGAGAGTCAGATAGTCTTAATCCTAATGGGATAGGGGAATGAGATGGCCCAGGAGGTCAGGGGCAGGCCTATCTCTCCCACCAGTTGTCACCTCTCTGATGGTATGACCATGTCAGTCTTCCCCATCTCTGCATCTCAGGAGCCAGAACAGAACTGGCCCAGAGGAGCTTCTCAGGGAAGATTTGCTGAAGGAATGAATGAGTGAACACATGGGTAAATGAGGATCCATGGCTCTCCCAGGTTCAGTCAGGCAGCACTGCATTTTCTCCACAGATTCAGATGCAGCCCTTCCCATCCAAGACTAGAGCCTGATCAAGCCCTTGGGGGGAGAGGATAGGCACCCACACCTCCCAAAGCCCCTCAGGACACTGTTGGGTGGGAGCAGTATCCCTCTCCACTCCCTGGTACGTAGGATGGAATCCAACCATGTTTTACCCCCATCTCCCAGTCCTGGTGGCAGATGCTCCCTACCCAACTGATGCCCTGAGAAATTTCCACTTCCCCTAAAGCAGATGACCTTCTGGAAAAAGGATACACATCAGCCCCAATTTTGCCCTTGTCGGATCCAGATCACTCACCTTAATCTCCACGCCATAGCCAGGATAGACAGAGATGTAGTAGAAACAGTCCAGGCCGACATCAGAGGGTGAGCTGGGAGCTATGGGGGAGTCCAGAGCACCCTCTGGGCCAGAGAAATTCAAGCTACAAGGGCCTGGGGGACAGGAGCAGACAGGAGGTTAAACGCAGTTCTGGTGAAGTAGATCCAGCTAAGGCTGAACTCTGTGTGTACGTGTGTATGTGTAGTAGAGTCCACCTCTAGGGATGTCTATTCCTCTGTTGAAACAAGGGGACCACCTTTTACTGAACAGGCACCTACTATGTACAATCTTATCTCAGTTCTCACAATGGCTCAGCGAGGTAGATATTCTTATTGCCTTTTTACAGCTGAGGCTCCAAGAGATTAAATAAAACTCTTAGGAGGGTTGGGGATTTAGCTCAGTGGCAGAGCGTTTGCCTAGCATGTGCAAGGTCCTGAGTTCGGTCCTCAGCCCTGAAAAATAAAATAAAATAAAATAAAATAAAACTCCTATGGTCATGTTATAGTTGGTAGAATCAGGATTTGAACCTGCATCTATCTGGTTCCAATCTACATGCCTCCTGCAGGCTGAACCTTGGTGCCAAAGGATAGAGCAGGCTGGCACAGTGTCAGAGCCAGGTATTTAGGGTCTCTCTGCAGCTCCCTTCATCTCTACTTCCAGATCTGCAAGCCAGCAGGTAACTGACCTGGTGGCTGGACGGTGGTGATGGTGGTGGTAACGATGGTGGTGGTGGTGGTAGTCTCCTCGTCGTCCCCTGAAGCTGTGGAGGTAGTGATGGTCCCCTCCATTCCAAGCCCTGTGGTCTGGGACATGATCTCTGAAGCCCATTGCCTGCCCATGTCTCCAGGACCCTCTTGGGTTGGAGTCCATGCTCTGCTCAGGGGCATAGTACTAGGCCTCTCCCCTGGGCGTAGGGTGGGCACTGCCATGCTGGGTCCTGGAGGTAGAAGAGCTGTAATACGAAGCACTGGGGCCTCTGACTCCAGGTTCCAAGGTCCCTCTCTGGATTGGGGCTGTGTGGGTGCTGCCACCATGGCTGGAGTGGGACTGGTAAAGACTGGGCGGCTGTCCTGATGGGTCAGGCGGGACAGGGGGCTTGGTGTGAAGGGTGTAGGTGGGTCAGGCCGGAAGGGCAGTGCTGGCTTTAGCTCCTCTTCGCCTGTCTCCTGCCCCTCTTGAAGGAATTCCTCCAGCAGTGGGTGGTGGTTGAGTAGCTTCAGGGTGGGAGCCGTGGTGACAAAATGGATACTTCGTTCTGGCTGCTCAGGTGTAGGGACAGCAGTCAGCTCCCCGTCCATCTCCTTGATGCCTGTGGCTTGCCCTTCCCCCATGGTTGGGGCCTCTGAGGAGAGTCCTGAAATAATAATGGATGATCAGAGGTTCTCCTGCTATGCCACAGTGAGTAGCATCCCGCCCAGACCAGGCAGCAAGAGATCCATCTCTCTTTTGACAGAGAGCCTTGGGAGTGTGCTCATTGTTGAGAATCATGGAGCTATAAAATTTTAGAGCTGGAAGCGAGATGATATCACATACCTCAAGGATGGCACATGAGCTATCCTTTCTCCTCCAACACCAGAGGCAGACATTACTAATTGATCATCATACTATTTCCTGCTGTTCTCAGATTCAGCCCCAGAATCCTTCTCAACACAGGACTCCAGGCAAATAAATATTTGCCATCCTCAATGTAGCTCAATGGCCTTATTTTACTAATGAGGAGATAGACCAGAGAAAGAAAGTGACTTGCTCAATTGTATGACTAGTTGAAGAACTCCACAAGAACTTTAGCAAGAGGACTATCCCCCACCACAGTGACTTTTATTTATTTACCTTTTTTGGTACAAAGAATTGAGCCTAGGGGTACTTACAACTGAGTTACATCCTTTTTTATTTTGTATTTTATTTTATTTATTTATTTTTAAAAAGGGAGAGAGTGAGAAAGAGAGAATCAATTTTATTTATTTTTTCATCTGGGCTTTGTTTCTCTGACATTTAGTTGTGTATGTGGTGCTGAGGTTTGAACCTGGGTCCTTGCACATGCCAGGCAAGTGATTTAACCACTGAGCCACAGCCACAGCCTCCCTCTTTTTTTTTTTTTTTTTGACAATGGGTATCGATAAGTTGCTAGAGCCTTGCTAAATTGCTGAGGCAAGCTTTGAACTTGTGATCCCCCTGCCTCAGTCTCCTTAGCTGCTGGGATTATAGGCATGGGCCACCATGCCTAGCTAACCACAGTGACTTTTTGACCTGAGATTATAGGGCATTCAAATTCATCTCCTGTTCTCAGTGATACTATTGGTCCTTGGTCTCAGGAAAGACTTCACATATTTGGGATTTTGTTTTAGGTTGCCTCATGAATACATGAATACATACTTTTTTGTTAGGGTTCCATGAAGTCCCATTTCTTTCATTTCTTATAAAATCATTTCTTTCTCCCCCTTTCCTCATTCTGTAGTCCTTCTAGAGCAGTAATGTGAGTATAGAGGGAAGAGCCAAGTGCTGGAGTTAGGCAGATATGGCTTCAAATCCCAGATCTGTCACTCTGGGGGCTGTGTGACCTTGGGCAAATAGCCTAAACTCTCTTAGTTTTCTCACTTGTAAAGTGGGGTTTCTCTTTTAGGGTTGTCTGAGATAGTGCTACCTCTCTTTCCCATTTGACATATCCCCCTGAATTCCCATTTCTTTCCCTCCACCTTTTTTCTTTAAAGAAAGAGGGAGAGGGCTGGAGCAGTGGCTCAGGGGTTCTGGTGCTTGCGTGGCATGCTCAAAGACATGGGTTCAAACCCCAGCACCACATACACAACAAAGTGTTGGAGCAGTGGGGGCCACATGAAAAATTAAATAAAATTGAATCTCTCACATGAGAGAGAGAGAGAGAGAGAGAGAGAGAGAGAAAGCACCAACTTTATTTAGTTTTTCATCTGGCTTTCGTTTCTCTCACATTTAGTTGTGCACATGGTGCTGTGATTCGAACCCAGGTCCTTGAGTATGCCAGGCAATTGCTTTAACTGATGAGCCCCCGCTCCAGCCCCTGTTTTCTTTCTTAGGACACTAATCAGGGTCCATCTAGGGCAGGGTCTAAAATAGGTGTGAAATAGACATCTGGTATGTGCCTTCCCCCAACCCCATTCATGGTAGATATTGCTGATCAATTATGATTACTTCTTGTTGAGGCCATATGGGACTTCAGAATCCTCTTTAACACAGTTATTCAGACAGCTACTACCAATTGACCAAACAGGTTATGAAATATACAACTTCTTTGCTATCTCTGGTTAGAGGTATAGATTGCTCTGCTATCAATTATGTTGACTTATTCAACCACATAACATGCATAAATGATGCATATTCTGCTTGTGGCCCACTAGGTTTCCTAGATCCTTAACTACCAAGAAAAGGTCAATAGATGCTGGCTCCAAATTCAGTTCATACACAATTTTGCCAGATTTAAGAAGGTGGAGAGGAAATTCCCATTCCTACAGCTTTCAAAATGGCTGTGTAAGGATTGGAAAGGAAGTACAGCTGGGGCAAGATAACGGAGTTTGCAAGGAGAAGGTCAGTCCCTCCACACGCACGTCAGGTGATAGGGCTGTCATTCCACAGGCTCACACCCACCCCATGGATTGGCAGGCGTGAGGAAGTGCCAGATGGCCTACATTCTGTTCAGGAGACCATAGCAGCTCTGATGTGTCAGACAAATGGGAGGAGGGAGGAAATTGGGGTGGGGGAGGCAGGTATAGGTTGGAGTGCTCTCCATTACTCTGGGTCAGAGGGGCCCAGGCAACCCAAGCCTTGAGAAACTGGGACCAACTTCTATCTCCTGAGATGTTCACTAAAGTGGGCCATCTGTGCCCTGGCTTTCTATGCCAGGCACTTTCATCACAGTGTCCAAACTAGATGCCCAGCCAGGCTCATATCCCCCAGAGCAGATGGTCCGACAATGCCCTGTGTCTTTCATTTGAATCAGTGACAGAGGGTCTAGGCAGTCCCTATCACGTGCCAGGACAAGTCTACTCCCTTTGCCCACTCCCCCCAAGATGTCTCTCGGTCTTTGCCAGTTGAGCTGAGATTGATCTTAGCAGGACACAGGGAGAGGAGCCTTTCTCATCACATAACCTGCAGTCCTCTGGAACTGTACCTTGCTCATGGGTCCTCTTCCAGGACTGCCCAACAAAAGATGTGGCCCATGGCTTTCAGGTGGTTACCTGAGGGACTCTTAATGGGAAGAGGGAATGCACACAGATCCTCTGACTAGTGAAGTGACCAGAGCGGGCACAGCATTCCTGCCAGCAGCCAGGTGGGTGCTGGGCAATGGAGCGGAGCTAATGGGTACCTCCCGTCACTGTCGATTGCACTGATTGTGTTATCTAGGGAGACTGAGCACTTGGTTAAGTGGGACCAAGATAGCATATCAAACGAGCAAATTGATTCCAAAATCAGCTGCCACTTGGTCCCTGGCAGACACCACCCTCTGTCAGAAAAGGTAAGATAATCTCTGGAAGATAAACTATTATCAGGGGAGGACATTGCTGCTCACCCTGGATGGCTGTCAGAGGCCTGAGGCCCTGGGCTATGCCCTCTAGATTCCAGGGTTGTGGTCAGCAGGTCAGGGGCTTCTCTCTGCCTAGTGAATGAGCTCAGGGTTCAAGGACTGACAGGGGCTGAGTGTGACACAGGGACAAGAAGGAGGTGGTGAGGCCCAGATACGCAGCCTCATCAGGTGTCTACTGTGTCAGGCTGGGAATCTTCTTCCTGCTTTACAAAGATTGCGTTCTAGTACAGTGAGGTGAAGATTTGCTCAGTCTCACTGCAGAAGCTGCATCTTCTAGCATCAAAGCCCATCTCTACAGATACCAGCTAGCCTGGTAGAGGAAAAGACTGGAGCTACTCAGCAGAGAACACTCAAGCCAGTTGAGGTTAAATTAAGGCCCACAAGGAGGAATGGTTTTGCCCAAGATCTCCTTTAGCTTAGGAACAGTTTCTGGAATCCGGGACTTGAGTTGAGGCTAAGCCAGGTTCTTAGGAAGCCTTCTGGCTGGGACCCACGGAGCCTTCATACCATGCCCAAAACACATCTGAACCTGAAACCCAAACCAGAGCCCCAACACTGTTTCCTAGAACCAGGACGCAGACCTGGTTTCAAGTGTCAGCTCAGCCACTAAAGTCTTGTGAACCTGAATAAATTGCCTTTTAGAGCCTTTGCCCCTTCCAAATAGTCTAAATAGCATTGTCCTGGGGGCTGAGGGATAGGCCACCTCAAGAGAGCCCCATCAGGGTAAATAGGGAGGTAGATCTCAAAGGTAAGGATATGTTCCCTATTGGATGACAATGTATGTGACCCTGGACATGTCATCTATAATAATCCTGTACCATCTATGTAGAGGACAGCCACCTCAAGGCCCTGTATGCCCATGGGGTACACAGTCATGGCCAACAACCTGATAGACTCCTATGATCCCCACATGACAGGTCCACCTGGTGCCAGGATACAGGATATACTCTGAAGCCAGATTTCCTCCCCCTCTCTTGGAGGTAAGGGTTGCATCCTCCAAGTGGTTGAGTCTGGGAAATACCCCTCCACTCCCAGCACTGCCACCCCTTTGTCCCTTTCAGTGCAGAAGGCTTAGGAGCTTCCCCAAAGCCCCCAGCCCTAGAGCTGCCCTGCCACCGCCTGGGCCCTCCCCCTGCATTAGCTCTTAAGCTATGCAAATAGACATCCGAGGGAGCCCTGTTTAAAGTATTTAGACGAAATGAAAAAAGGCTTTCAACAGCACTAATGAGCCATTCAGGATGCCTCCCCGGTGGATTCTCTCCCGCTCCGCCTCCCAGCCAGGCTGCATCCCCCTGTGTGGGCCCTTTGGGATTGGAGGCCCTGCCCCCAACCTAACTCTGAGCCTCCTGGGGAGGGCTGCCTCTATTTCCCTCCTCCTCTCCGTGGCCCAGCTGGGTGAGAATACAGATGAAGGCCCCTGTGCTCTACCCCCAGAGATCTGGGTCATCTTAGGGGCTCAGCCTTTGTTTAGGGGGAGCCATAAGGACTGAAGCCTGTTCTACATTTAGTTGGGTGTCACAGTCTCTGTATTACAGGTGAGTAAACTGAGATTCAGAGAGGGCCAGGAAGCCTGCCCATGGTCACAGTGCTGCTGGGTGGTGGTGGGTCTGCTGTCCCAGACAATCGTGCCACCTCAAGACCACCCCTCAGTACTATTGCTTCTGCAGATCTTTATGTACAGCCAGAAGCTTGCATTCCAATCCCAAATCAGTGCCTCCCTAGCCGAGTGACCC
>PVKS010017067.1:0-36242 GCA_004027875.1 Aplodontia rufa | reverse complement strand
ATATGGACATTCCTATTTACAATAGGGGGAGTTACAGTGGACACAAAAGAATAGGGAGTTGGCAAAGTGGGAGAGACCCTGGATGTGGATTGGGTTCAAGTTACATTATCATTACGTATGCATATATGAATGTGTAGCAATGAACCCTTTCAATATGTAAGAGTATGTTCAACAAATAAAAAATAAATTGATTTTTAAAAAGTAAAATAAAAAATTACCAAAATCTCAGTAATATGTGTACAATGCATCTTTTAAAAGAGGACCATGGCATAGTATGTATCATGAGGTCTCTAAGAAAGATCCACCACAACTAGCAGGCTCTCTCTGCAATGGGAAGAACAAAATGACGGAGACTTTCTGTATAGAGACTGAACTCACAGGTCACTCCGACAGTTTGGCCATTTCTTTAAAGAAACAGAAGTCAAGTGAACAGCAGCAAATATATATGGCATATACTAGAAATTTAACATTCTAAAAAGGTTTGAAGAGGTCATGTTTTTATCTGTTTTAGAATAAGCTCAGCTTGTTTAGTAAATATAAACAAAACAAACATACTAACAAGCCACACTGTAAGAGCACTATTTTTAAAGCTGAGCCTGTCATCAAGTAACACTACAAAGTAGTATGTCTTAAATTTCAACTAATCAGCTACTATTACCAGTCTCTAAGCTGTGAAATTCAGAATATACTGACAAATGACCACAATTCTGGGTAGAAGAATGATTACCCTGGCAAATATTTTCCAAAGCTTTAGCATTCCAGTTTTGCCAGAGAGAAGCAAGGGAAAATTACACAATGCCTAGCCTGAGGTTCTGTTTAAGTCTCACATAAAAATTACAAGGAACTACCAAACAAGATATAACACGACAAAGAAAACTTTAGAATAAAGTTTGCTTTATGTTGAATACTTCAATAAAAAACAGGAACCATGTGAAAGAAAGTGATATTCACCTCTTTTCTCTTTGTGATTCTGGATAGGAGATAATATACAGTTGCCCTCTAAATGGCACTCCACAGATGCCACAGGCTGTTGTCACATAATCACAAAAAGTCACTTTAGGAGAAAACAGATACCATGCAACTGCAGGAAAGTGCTATGGAAGTGGGACTTTGGTGACATAGTGAGAAACTACTTACTCTTCCACTTTACCCTTCCCCAGCTGTGATCTTTTCACATATATCCACCAAGAAAGAGCCTTGACCCTTCTATACTTTAGGTAAGACATCACCTTCCCTAACTTCTGGGCTTATGAGCACAAGTCAAGGGATAGTGTTGGAGCTCTGGGATGAACAAACCTTCCCAGCATCCACACAGCCATCCACCAAAGTAAAACCTAAAAGTGTATCCCTCCCTCTCCCACGACAACATTTCCATTGTCAGGATTATATCTTCCCAGGGTCATCACAATTACTAACATTATGTCCTTCGTTTCCCCATTTCATAAGCCCCCAGTAATCCCAAGAATGCCAGGTCATCCTCTGATTCCCACACTGTTTCTGTGGGCAGAGAAGTAATCCCACACGCTCCTGCAACTCCACAGCCCTCATGTTAGTTTGATTCTTTCCACCACTGCTTGAAAATACCTGACACATGATGAATTCTACTGGAGGGCTCTGGGAATACTACTTCTTTGTTTCCTGCATTAAAATATAAGCTCCATGAAGACAAATTTTTTGTTTTCTTAAATGCTATTTCCTATATACAAAGGGTGTTCAGTAAGTATTTGTTCATTGAAAGAATATGCAAAAGAGTTTTAAGAGTGGAGGACAGGAATGGAGGTTTCTTTCCTTCTTTTCCCTAGACCTGTCATGATTTAGTCTTTTGGGATGAGGTAATAATCCCATATTAGACTGATATGAAGTTAACCTATTTAACACATACAACAGTAGCAAAAACTATGTCTATTAACTCTGGAAGCCTCCTCTGAAGAGAGAGATTTTAGTCTCTGTATACATGACAATAACTTCTCATAAAATAAACATTCTCATGTAAACAATCAATTTCAAAAATGAATTACTAATTATTAATGAAATTGTTTCAATCATTAGCACTGCACATTTCAGAATCAAACACATATTCATCAAAGAGTTGTTTTGTTTTATATAAACTGTTTTAAAGCTCTCAAACATTCATAGTCATTCTAATTACTAAAGTGTTAAAAAAAAGTATAAGCATTCCTTCTAATAACCCAAATGATTTGAAAGCATGTCCATACAAAAACCTGCACATAAATGTTTATACCAGTTTTATTTATAATTGTCAAAACTCTGAAGCAATGAAGATATTCTCAATAAGTAAACAGATAAGCAAATGTGCAACATCTATGTAATGGAACATTATTCAACAATATAAAGAAATAAGCTATCAAACTACAAAATGACAGTCTTAAATGAATATTTCTAAGTGTATAGAAAAAGACTATATACTGCAGGATTGCAATTATATGACATTTTGGAAAAGGTGAAACAGCACACAGGAAACAATAGTGGTTGAAGAGGCCTCGATGAGGCAAGCAAATGGGAGAGAGAGGTGAACAGGAAGGAGACTTTTAGGTCAATGAAACTATTCTGTGGAATATTGTAATGGTGGGTTCATGTCATTTTGTAAAAAAAAAAAAAAAAAAACCCAGAAAACATACAAAACAAAGAACGAAGGGAAAACTTGGCAGAGAGTTCTATGGAAATTCTCTGTACTTTCTGCTCCATTTTTCTAAAAACCTAAAAATGAAGTTCATCAACCAAAAATTAAAAAATAAACATACAAACAAATTACCTATGTGCTTCTTAATTATCATTGACATGGCCATCTCTTCAATGAGTTCTGGGATTTTGTTTTTGTTTTTTGTTTCCTTTTTCAATATAAGCAGGTTCTGTTTCATAGACATGAAATGGTAAATCACAGCCAGTGATGCACACCTATAATCCCAGTTACTCAGGTGGCTGAGGCAACCTGAGTTGTCCAAGTTCAAGGCCAACCTCAGCAACTTAGTAAGACCCAGTCTTAGATTAAAAAAACAAAAGTGCTTGGGATTTATCCCAATGGTAAAGCAACCTTGGATTCAATCCCCAGTACACCCTTCCTCATTCTCCACAAAAAATAGAGAAGAAAAAAAAATAAAATGATGATAATGGGGTCAGATTGTCAAGTAACGGAGGAAATTTAAATTAAAAAGCTCTCTTTCCCTCCTAGTCTACCAAAGAAATCATGAATGCATGTATGAACAAGGATAGGTATTAATACTACCAAAATAAAAGACAAGGAACCCTAACATGACAAGTCAGAAGTCCTTATGTGTTTAATTTTTCTGTTTCATATGTTACAGACTATGAATCAGTTCTGCAAATACCCATAAATCTACACATTAAAAGGGGAAAATCAGCCTGGATAAAAGTGGAAATAAAGCATATAATCTGTTTTTTGCTACTGAGGATGAAACCTACAAAATTATCCAGCTTATTCAGTAGTAAGAATTAAACAACTTGCCTCAAAATGTTTTAAACCAGTATAAATCATGGGAAAAAAATAAATGTAGCAGAAAATAGAGAGCACATGCATCTCACAGAGCAATTGCTAAAAGAATATAGTTCATCTTAAACTGTTTTAAACTGTATAACAGAATTGAAATAATAAATTTTCACTAAAAAGAAAAAGGATTAGAGATGGTCAAAAAAAAGTCAACACACTGGAGGAACAGGAAGAGTGGCTGGTATCACCCACCAGGCAAAGTTGTTTTGAAAACTGGATGGGACAATGCTCGTAAATATGCTCAGCAAATATCCTATTTTATTCTTCAGTAAAGATGCCATTCAGTTCATTAAAAAGCAAAATCCTCATCACAATCATTTCAAATCAGATCTGCTTTGAACTATCCAGGCACACCCATCAGGTCTTTTTAAAATGCTCACATGCTAAAGTTTGACAGTGTCCTAAGTACCCATAAATGAACACTGAATAATGCGAATTAGCAACCTGTTGACAATGCATTTGCAACAATTTCAAGTGAACACCCCAGTTATAAATTCATATCTGACCCTTTTCCTTTTCTTTGTACCAATCATTTCAAAGCTGGTAAGGTCCTGGACTAAGCTGATGACTGTAAATAAACACAAAGGAGAGAATGGCACCTTAAGAAAATGACTAAGAAAAACCTATACAGCTTGAAGCTAAGAAGCTTATAAGCAAGCAAAAAAAAAAAAAATAATAAGAGAAATGTTAGGACATAGCTATTCTACAAAGGGTGTTTATGGAGGTCTAGTCTATCCCATTATACTTATTTCTGATAAGCATGCTGATGAAACACTAATCATCAGGGTCCTTGCATATTTCACAAATCTAAGTCAAGAAAGATATCCATACATTTCTTATCAAATCTAGAACAAAAGGACAGTCAGATCCTGACAGAAATGAATAAAAACATAAGTAAATATCTTTGTTCATAAAACAAAAGCTAACAGGACTTGAGTACACAAGTTTCACCCTTTAATAGTATTCCCTCCTAGCTTGACAACCCAAATGAGAAAACAAAGTATTGGGGTTATCACTTGTGCAAAGACACTTCACGCTCCGATATTAACAATAGCTAGCACACAGTTGAAAAAGGTTTCTAGAAGAAATCAGGTATAACTATTACCAGCAAAACTAGACTTTCATTTTCATAGATAATACACAAACTTTCACATCAAATACATTCGAAGATAATATTACAATCTAACTTGAAGACTTGAATCTGTTTATAAATACTCATAATTACTAGCAGATTGGCTCTTTCACAGCAGAGGTGTTATATACTATAAATGTGCTGTCTCTCGTCTATTTCAAGAGTCATAACTGAAGGATGAACTCAGCAGAACTCCCAGGATGGAACCAGACTAAAGTCTTCCCTGCACATGGATGCCACATTTGACAGGCATATAAAGGAATAGGCTTGTTGAGTGTTGCTACGGATGAAATAGTAAAAGGTATTTAGAAAACCATCTTGTGAGACATCATCACCAAGAAATGGTTCTTACCTCACTTGCTTTTATTTTAATTTCTAAGTCTGACTCATAAAAGCCTGCCTAAAATTTTATTTCTAGTCCTGACTCATTTATAAAATCTTGGGTAATGCCAAGCAATATACATTTAAACAAACAATCCAGTTAATCTCATGAAAGTAGAAAACATACAATCTTCTAAAATAACAATGCCTCAGCAAACCTGTAAACGTATTTCTTACATTTGATTAAAATAACATTTGATTAAGTCCTTCTGAAAGTTAAGTCTGTTTCTAAGAAATGATACAATCATGTGTAACAAAATAACAACAAACCAAAACAATAAGAATATGGGCAACTTAAAAATTTATGACTGAGTTGTGTAACAGCTTCATCTTTAAGAACTCATCAGGCTCTGTATTTAATAAAGGTATATATCTAAACCCCTATGTCTAAATACCATCAACAAGGTGTGTAACCTTGAACCAAGTATTTGCTTGGTCTCAATTTTCTAATGGGTGTAATACGTGGCTCACAATGAAATTATGACAAGCAACTGACTGTGTTAATACATGCTTAATACCATAAAGAATAAGGAGCAATGGCATAAACATATGGACAAGTCTGACATTACTTATTATAAAAGTAAAAAGCCTCAAAATCTCACAACTTTAAAATGTATGTGTGGCTAATAAACACATAAAAAGATGTTCAACATCAGTTAGCCATTAGGAAAAATGCAAACCGAAACCACAATGAAATACCACTTCATATCTACTAGCATGGCTGTAATCAAAAAGATAATTACTGCTGATGAGAAAGTAGAGAATTTGAAACTCCATGCATAGTTGGTGAGAATGTGAAATGGTGAAATGTCACAGCTGCTTTGGACACAGTTTAGCAGGTTAGGTGCTTAAATATAGCTATCATCTAAGCCAGCAATCCCAGTGCTAGCTGTATACCCGAAGAGGATTGAAAACAAGGATTCAAAGATAAACTTTTACATGAACTTTCTTAGATGCATTATTCATAATCAAAAGGTGGAAACAATTGAAATATCCATCAATTGATGAATAATAAATTAAATATGGACTATCAATACAATGGTATAACGAATATAGAACTGATTCATAGTATACATGTTACAACATGATGAACACTGAAAATATCATGCTAAGTGAAAGAATCCAGTCACAATGGAGCACATGTTAAATAACTGCATTTATATGAAATGTTTAGAATAAGGAAGTCTAAAGAAATCAAATTAGTGGTTGCTGGGGAGAAAGCACATGGTGGTGATCTGGAAGCAACAGGAAAAAGACATGAGGTTTCCTAAAATTGTTCTGACAAATGCACAGATTTATGAATACACAAAAAGTAATCAATGGACTGTGTGATCTGTACACTTCAAATCAGTGAATCATAGTATGTGAATTAAATTTCAGTAAAGTTAACAGAGGTAGAAAGACACACATGTATGTGTGTATTATACATGTATACATACTCAATGGTAGAGTTCTATGATGCATAGCATGTCTAACATCTCCTTTGATTATCAGCCATTTTCTTTCCTAAATCATTCTAGTAGGGCTGTCAAAGGAAATCCCCAAACCCAACTGCCTCAGAAGCTGCTCAGCAATCTCTGCCACTGAAATATCTCAGCTGTTCATATTTCCAGGTCTACTTATTCAGACCTACTTTTGATTCTGTGACATAGCCACACATTATCTCATAAACCCCCTTGCTTTATTTTCTTCATTTAGTTTGTCATTTGATATATATTCTAAGCTGTTCCAATTCCCTCTCCAGGAAAAATTCTAAAAATCATCTGCTGTGAAGCCTACCAATTTTTTCTATGGAATTAAAGCTAAATATTCACATAAATGTGTTATCATTATAGCATACAATTAATACACTATAATTCATTTTTATCAATTAGTAATTCCAAAAACAGTGCTAATATTAACCAAGTTTTATTTACCATTTTTCCTTTCAAATTAAAGGAGTAGGGAGTATTCATTTAAAATATATAAATATATTAGGTTAAAATAAATCCAACACATTTACTGAATAGACTTCGTGGTAGAGCTTTTAACACATCTTTAGATGAGAGGAAGCTGAAAATATCTCTAATCACTTTTTATTTACAATTTAATTTGGAAGAAAACAATTATAAAGCAATTATATATCAGGATATATATATAAATATATATATATATATATATATATATATATATATATATATATATATATATATATATATATATATATATATATATAAAGCTGTATGGCTACCATACCAGTTGAAGCCAAGCAGATTCAATTTTATTAAATATCACTGTTTTTCAGTGTCCTGATCATACTGCCATTCAAGACACAAAGTATCAGCTTAATATATTTAGTCAAAATTTTACAATTGTCACAAATACAAAATAAATGAACAGAATTTTGAGGAAAATTACATTTGGCATACATATATTCATGACCTTTATGATGATGATGATGTCTTAATATTTTTAGTACTAACTAATTATCTTATTTTTCAAACAAATCCTGTGAGGCAGGTATTGTTGTAATCACCCAACAGCACTGTGGTGGTTATAACTGGAAAAATCTGAGATCTGAAACCAGTACCTTGCTTACCAATACCTCTGTAATATAATAATTTTTTCATGTCTTATTGAAGAGCTGAACTGTTTTTATAATATTCAATTTCATTATCACATAAATATTTTTAAAAATCCTATAAGCAAAAAAAAAAAAATCAACTTTCTAAATCAGCACTAAGAGCTATTAAACTTGAGTTCTTTACTTCATGGAATTTGAGAACTTGTAATATCAATTCTTTCTCTATTGTGATAAAGGCTAGCTCCAATTAATTCAATCCACCTACCTGACAGACTCGTGATCTTTACAAACATGAAAGCAGGTTGGCTGATGCTCCTAACTACAGAGCTATTCTGCATCACAAATACAATCATAATTCCATAAGAACAGAAAATATAAAGTAGATGACAATTACTACACTGGTACACTGTAGATCTTTTCATACTTATTCATATTTAATTAAAATGGTATTTATCAAAAGCCTAATGAGTCCATTTTGAAACACTATTAACTGAAAGGCTAACGAGACAGTAGAACACAATCTGTATATTAGCTGAAGAACAAGATATGCGACATCTGTACACACTAAGAAAATAACAATTGCCAATAAAATATCAGTGAAAGGCTCTCGTAAACCTTACAGTAAAAATTCCCATGTGAGATAAGAAAGACCAAGTACCGTATCAGTTCTTCACTTCTAAAGCAGACTTCAAACTTACACTGACAGTAAATGAAAGTTTATATTCTAATCACAGAAATTATCTAGTGAGTACATAAATTATATATCTATTACGAGTGATTATAATTTTGTAGGTATTTAAACACAAGCCATTTTTCAAACTGCAAAATAGGTCAAGATGTTTATACGGTGAAATGTTATTTCATAATGTTGTAACTTAAAAACAATTAGATTGCAACACTGCAGAAAAACATTGTTGATATTTCAATGAGCAGAAAAATAATCCCACTTTCATGTGCATATAGAATGGAACCATGTTGAAAACCAAGTGGAAATGCTCATGATTTTCTCAACTCATAATATTAATAATAATTCATCTGAAGCCTTCAGCTTCAAGATCAGAAAATTTCAGAGATATAAAAAATGTAGATAATATCAAATTCTCGATAACAAAACTGCTCAACATGTAATTACCAATTGTTTGCTCAAAAATATACAGGAACTCATTTTAAGAGTAAAAAACAAGTAAATTCAAGTCTGGAATTTTTAGATGAAATAGCATTCCTGAGAGGCTTTCTAAACTAAAATCTTGGTTAAATGTTTCCTAATATTAATAACAGAACTCATACATATGCATATTTAGATAAAACCAGAAATGTACAAATAAGCAAAATCTGTATATTTTAAGTGGCAACTCATGTCTGTAGCCAATTTAGTATCACAAGTTAATAAAATTCTAAAGTGAATTACCAGAAGACAGTGAAAAAAGCTTCACCAAAAACTGTTCTGTGTGTATTCCTCAACATTACTGCAATAATTAAATCATTAATTTCCTTACCAGGATAAAAACAATACTTTGTAGCATATCTAAATAGTTTAAGGCATTTTAAAAACTGTCTGTTAATACTTTTCCAATTGTATATTCACTGCTTGTCATATTAAGGCCCTGACACAGGAGCTTTTAAACATTTATCAGGAAACACTTCCTTATTATGTTTAGTATCTTTAAAGAATCTGCAGTAGCAGATTATGTATTTATTGATTCCTAAAACATGCTCCAGCCAGATAATGATCTTTTGTCAAAACCTGAGCAATCTGATCATGTGTTCTTCATACAGATTGACAGCAACTCCAGAAGTAATAAACACAAACTATTCACCTAAATGGCAGTGAAAGAACTAGTTCTACTATTCAGATATTTATATTTCTTTTAAAATTTAAGTCCCTTGAAACTTAGCTTCTGGAGTTAATGCAGAGCTATTAAAAAGCAGCAGTCTCATAATCAATACCTTTACTAACAGCTATTCCCCAGGCACTCATAAATATAAGCACCAGATTTATACAAGATGGAAAATACCCAATTAGGTTTTCCTGGACTAATTTAACTTGTCCAGCTACTGAATATTTTGACAATAAATATATTCACACTCTTGAGTTTAAGAGAGAAAAATCAACCTTTTAATTAGCAGTAAAACTAGCCTAGAAATTAGCCATCTGGCTTATCTCTAAGCTTGTTTTGTGTTATCAGAAATAACAAACATATCAGGCATAAATTGCTAACCTCTAAATCTAAACATAATTTCAGCTTCCTTCACAAAAGTAACAGAACCTATTTCTCTGAAGTACTTGAGTTTATTCTAAGTTAAAAAAAAATAAGAGTTGCTCTCATTGCTAGCCATTTTCCATGTTGCCAGAATGAAAGAACAAATCTCAGGTGTTTACATTTCAGTCAACAAGGCCTGAGACAACACAGAACAAACTGTGGTAGCTGACCAACTTGGATAGTTAAAATATACCCTTGAATCCCAATGAACAGCTCCTCTGGGTTTGAATCTTTCAATAGACACATATTGAGCATCCATGTTACAACAGGCATTGGACTTGGCATTAGAAACAGATTCGAAAAATAAAGTTTAGAGTCCAGCAGAAAGATACATACAGAAAAACAAATGTTAGTGCAACCTGATAAATGCCTGTAAGTAATTTTATATCCGTAAAATGGCTGTGAGCACAAATTTTCATTCTTCAAATGTGCATGGTGACTAATTTTGTGGGCCATAGAATCAGTATAGTCATCACCAGCATTTTTAATGTAAATTTTAAATAGAATATAAAACACTAAAGTGTATCTCATGAAACAAAACATTGCTTTGAAAACTGGTGTTTCAGATTTACATAGGCATATATTTAGATACAAACATAGAAGTCAATTTAGCTAGAGATATTAAAAAGAGAATGTGTGTGTGTCTTTTCATGTGTGTACTGCATCACATTGTAAAACATACTTCTAACCAGATATACTCAAACCACTGTGAAAATGATAGGTAGAGACAATTTACTTGAATATATCAAAGCATTCCTTTTTTTTTTTTTTTAAGAGAGAGAAAGAGAAAGAGAATCAATTAATTGCTATATGGATTTCAGTGCCTGTTACTGGACTGTGTAGAATTTCAATATCATCCTGAGTCACTTTGAACCCCTCACTCTTTATACTCCACTGACTAACACCAAACTAATCTAGTTCTTAGAAATATGCTGGATACTCACTTAACCTACTTGCTCTCTTCCCTTTACCCAAAAGCTACCCATCCTTTCAAGGAGCAAACCTTTCTACAGTCTTAACAGAGGAAATTGAGCCAGCCAATGAATACATGAGAAAGTGTTCTAAATCACTAGTAATCACAGAAATGCAAATCAAAACTACATTAAGATTTCACCTCACTACAGTCAAATTGGCAAAGATGAACATTAAACAATAACAGATGCTGGAGGGGTTGTGGGGGAGATAGGAACACTAGCATACCGTTGGTGGAACTACAGACTGGTGCAGCCACACTGGAAAGCAGTGTCAAAACTCCCCCAAAAATTAGGGATGGAGCCACCCTATGACCCAGCTATCCCTCTTCTAGATATTTTCCCACCCAGAGGAGTTAAAATCAGCATGTTACAGTAACAGCACATTATAAACACAGCACATTATGTTCCTAACAGCTCAATTTACAATAGCTGAATTATGGAACCAACCCAGATGCCCATCACTTGATTAATGGAGCCAAAATCTATGTTATATATTATAAAATGGAATTCTACTCATCAATTAGAAATAATAATATTGCAGCCTTTGAAGGTGAATGGATGGTAATGGAAGAAATCATGATGAGCAAAGTTAGCCAAACCCAGCATCTCACGGGTCAAATGTTTTCCCTCATTTGAGGCGGCAAGAGCAAAACCCAGGGTTGGGTGTAAGGTTGTCAAACTCATGCATTATACCCAACAAAGGCATAGCAACACAATCTAGGGGAACCATAAATATGGGAGGCAGTGGGAGAAGAAAGGGAGTAAGGTATAGAGAGCAATCTAGGGAGACAACCAATAATGTAGCATACTTTCTAACCCCTGAGAATCCAAACAATACTTACACAATCATTTAATTCTGGAAAATTCACAATCTAAACATTTATATAGCTTGTAGGGGTGAAATATACAAGAATCAAGAGACTGGAGTGTAGATGATATGGGGTTAGTTCTGGTTTAGGGACCAATGAATATCATTTTTACTTTATATGCATTCATGATTGTACAATAACTCAACTCCTTTAAGAATTAATAAAAGATAAGAGGGCTTCAAAATACAAAAGATTACAGAGGAAGGCAAAACAGGGCCAGGTTATGTCAGAATTTACAAGAGAGAATATCAAATTGAGATATTTGTCCTGTAAGACATGGAGACTCATGTAGACAGTTGAAGTAGAGGGACACCAGCAGAAGAGAAATGGTATTTTTATCCCGACACCAGTTGCTTTTGCCAGTATGCTATAGCCCTGAACCACCTGTGCCTTTTGAACATTTAACTTGCAAGGGCCACATGCTGGAATAATATTTTGGATAGAATGGATCAAATAAAATGAATTACAAACAATATGACCTCTTTTTTTAATGTGGTTACAAGAAAATGTAAAACTCTATAGCACACATAATAAATTTCAATTGAACAGCATTAATGTAGATGGTAAACTGGAGGAGGAAATAATTTAACCACATTAGGCTATTACAATCACAAAAGTTAGAGGTGATAATGGCCTGATCCAGATCAGATAGAGAGTTATAGGAAAAACTTCAAGAGCAGAAAGTAGGAGACAAGTCTTGGGGACTGTTGTTTGGGTTTAAGTGATGAGAAAGAAGGTTATATATTCATTCATTCATTCAAATCCTTCCTTACTTCATACCTATGATATTCTGGGTATTATGTTGGTTATGCTACAGTGAGTTAAATGAAAGTCAAAAAATGCTTATCAGCTATCTGGTTTGGAAAACAGAGTGGAGATTGTTACCATTAACTAAAACAACAAAGGAAGGAGGAGCATTTCTGTTATCATCAGATTTACCAAGCATGAAATGCCTATAGTTTAAATGGAAATGTCTGGTTCAGCAATTAGATTCCAGGGTCTGTAACGCAAGAGAAAAGATCTAAGTAAATGCTAGAGAATTTGGAGTTGTCAGTATAGAATTGGCAGCAGATCTCAAGGAAGGGTTGGTTGTGATTGCTCAGAGATAGGCGGTAGATAAGGGTCTGGTGTCCAAGGAAGAACGATATTTAAGGACCCTAAAAAAGAGAAACAGAGGAGACAGCAAGTCTACTAACAAGGAGTAGCCAGCTATAAATGAGAAAAATACACAAAGTGTAGAGTCACAGAAACCAGAAGGGAAGAATATTTTAAGGAAATACCTTCCAAAAGGAGCACAGAATAAAGGTTAATTTCAGAAAAACATTGGGAAGCATACAAAATATAAAAAAATGAAAAAAAAATAGCAAATGAGTGATCATTAATGATATTCACGAAAGGGATCCCAGTGTAGGAAGAAGCAAGACTGTGAAGAGCAAAGAGGAGGCAAGGAAACAGGCCAACTAAAGACAACAGTTTCTGTATCTTATTTACGGATAAAAGAACAATAGAATAGTGAGCTCAAAAATCGAGAGATATTTTGGAATTTGTTTCATGTTTATTTTAGATCAGAAAGAGTTGGGCATATTTAAAAGCTCAGAAAGGTACTCAGTGCAGAGGGGATGGTTAAAAAAGCAAGAAATGAAAAAAATAACAGACTATAGGATTGAGGAATTGGGGGAGAAGACTCAGAACACATGTGGACAGACAACTCTGAACAAGAGCACTCACACATATTTCTCCAGGTATAGAAAGAACATAAGAAGCAACAATTAACAGAGGTGCTTATCGGGACCGAAGCAGTGGCTCAGTGGTGAAGCACTTGCCTGGCATACAAAGGACCTGGGTTCAAACCCCAGCACCATATATACAACTGAGTGTCAAAGAAAAAGGACCAGATGAAAATAAGTAAAATTGATTCTATCTCTCTCTCTCAAAAAATTTATATATGTAAAATGTGTATATAGGTGCACATACGAAGTCTACTTTCTGTATTAAAATATTAATCAGATTATATATACTAATAAATGAGAATCTTTGGTTAATGACAACTGCATAAATGGTTCTATAGTTCCAAAAATTTGATTAATTCTTAAAGTAGAAAATATATAGATTGTACTTACTGAATACAGAACTTTATTATGAAGGGGGAAGCATCTTATAAAGTATATTGCTATATTCAAAATACTTCAAAACAGTACCATGTTACACTTAAGAACAAAGTCAAAAAATTAAGTGAGTTCTGTAAGACCCCATTTTTCAAAAAATATTGAATAAATGCCCACGATGTGCAATGTACTGTAATTGCAGCAATCCTACCCTCCTGGATCTATTTCTTTGGGTGAGAGGGGTAATAAACAAAACAAATTAATAAAGTTATGTCAAATAGCGATATGAAGAAAATATAGAAGAGATTGAGGGGTAAGTGAATTAAATGATCAAAGGCAACTTCAATTGACAAGATGACATTTGGGCAAATATCTAAAAAAGGGAGCAGAGAGCCAAATGTTAATATTCTCCAAAACTTAGATTTCCAGTGGTTGTGATCTATTCAATGCAGAAATAAAACAAATTTGCTGACATTCAGGCAAGTAGCAGGGAAAGGAATACCCTGTTCCTGGTATTTTAGGAATAACAGGAAAGTTGTTCAGAAAATCCTGAGCAGAACCTAGAGCATTATTCCAGGCCAAAGTGAGTCCCCAACCACACATTTGGATACTCCAAAAAGATGCCAAGTAACCATTTTCACTGACAGCAATAGCAATACCACTACAAATAGTAAAGTGTTAAAGTTGTAACTAGAGAAGGCTTGATTTTTTTATTGTTGCCTTTAAAGGCAGATGCCATGGGTGGTTCTTTGTGGTTTCTATCATTAAAAATATCATTTCATTGTACTGAGTTTCATGGCTATCACAAAACAAAAAAAAATTACATGTAATAAGAGTTAAGAGGAGGAAAATTGCAAATATCTGGTCCCACTCGCAGATCACCATCTTCATCTAAGGCACTGATTTGTCTTTTCTACTCAAGTATCTGTATATTTCAATTAATAATTATCAACTTGACTTCTACTGATTAGAAGTAAGATTCAGTTCAGAAAAGTAGGGTAAGGAAGTAGATATGATGAACAAGCATGAACTGAATACCTACATGAAGTATTTCGTGTATGATTTCCTATTTAAAAATGTTATCTCTCGTGTGTGTGTGTGTGTGTGTGTGTGTGTGTACAAACTATATACAGACACTATGCAATCCTCATTTGGGAATATTTTCAAGCATATCAACAATTTAAATTCATGTGTGTATATATGTGTAGTTTTGTGCATGAGTGAATGCATACATAAAGAGGCAAAGAGAAAGAAACAAGGGCATAAGTACTAAAATTACATTAAACAAAGTAAAAATCACAAAGCGTTCATTAGAAAATATGAACATAAAAAAATGGCACAACCCCTCACTTCAATCATTCACTATTCACCAATTGTCCAAATGCAGTGTGTTCCCTGTGTTCCCTCCAGGCTGTATGTAACCAAGCTCTACTTTTAAATCTATTGGCAAAAAATATATCTGTGCCATAAACATTTAGCTTACAAGTATAATTACATTTTACTCTGCAAAATAAAGTTAGGCATAAAGCAACCCCAAAAGATGATGAAATTATAACCCTGTTTCACAAGAGAGATTTAACCAAGTTAACACAATAAGCTTCTATTCTACCATCCATTAAATTTAAATTTAATTTTGCTTTTTATATCACATGGCACTTATTCAAGACTAGCATTAGAATTCCTATATCTATGTTGTCCTACAAAAAGAAAATACTATTATTTGTATTTCTTGTTCAAACGCTCTAAGAATAAAAGAACTGTTTTCAGAAATGATGAGGTTCCTGCAGATAGCATTTACCCACAGGATTTGAGGCTTTCTTGTGACAAAGTGCAGAGTACTTTGAGGGTGGTTACAGATGCAATGGTACAGAAAAGGCTTTTAACTTTGGCTCATTTCCTCTGACCACCATGCCTCCATTCTAAATTATAACCTCTCAAAGCTACAGATCCTTTAAAACTAGCTTTTAAACTAGCTTTCTATGGTATCATCACAAAGTAAGAACACTTTGTTACTTGAAAATAAAAGCACAAAATCAGACTCAATAACTGTCCTCATTATTGCAAACCAATAAACAAGCCTCAATGAAAACTGTTTTGTCCTAATAGTTTTTGTTTATCAAACTGCTAAGAAATAAATTTTTTAAAATCTGCCTTTAAAATATAGATGGATTCTTATTCAGAAACCATATTTAATGTCAGAAGTGGCTGGCACATATCCTAATGCTATTATTATCATCCATAAAAGAATCTTAAGCTAAACACTAAAAATCTGTCATTCACATCTGGAATGATAATTTTAAAAACTAAAATATTGACAAATCCCACTTTTAATTTGGAACTTTATCTTATCACGTATCCCATGCTAAAGACTATCTGCTCAATCAAATCACTTTTATAATCCATGCATCATTCTATATCGAAAGGAAAATAATAACAATAAGGCTAGGAAACATAGAAAGTATCTGGGCCCCTTGCCCACGGCTGGGGCTGAGAAATTAGCAGACAGGGTCAACAAGGTGAGAAGCAAAGAAATGTTCAAATACTGGTTTGGGTGGTGAGGCAAGGTTAAGGAGGTAACCCACATAGGTGTAATCTCGGTTACATATAGGGGAATTGACCAAATAATGCAATCTAGGTTTCCTAATGTTGAAGTAAACTCCAAGTATAAAAGAAAGGAGAAGAATAAACTGTCATTTGAAACTGTAATTTGAAATACCAGTGGGAATATATTTTAAGATAAATAAATGAAGATGTACGTTTCTATAGCCATATACATGCAAACCAATACTTCACAGGTCAGTTCACTGAAAACATCTAGAAGACACCCAGTAACAATATATATCCCTAGGAGGACCCAGATCATCTTTTTTTCCCCCTCAAGCCATTGTTTTTCTTTAAAAAAATTTATTCAGGAGTTATTATGTAATCATAAAAATGCATATAAAATAACAATATGATATGCATATATTCTTAAACCAGAATTACCCTCACATTCCCCACACCCCCGTCTGTTTTTCAAATGTCATCCTCCACTAAAAGGAATCAGAAATCCGTGGTAGATCTAACACTGGGGCAAGAAAAGTTCATCTTTTAGCCTGATGAACTGAGATCATCATCACTTCTTTGGTAATCCTACCCAAAATATATAATCTCAACCTATTCATGAGGAAACTTCAGAAAAACCCTAAAAGAGAAACATAACTTGGCTATTCTCTTCACAAATGTAAAGGTCATGAAGAGACGGGCAAAGAATGACTATGTAAGAGTTCCAGATTGAAGAGAACAAAGATCCAGGACAATGAAACACAAGGTTTGGATTCTGGACCTATTAAGAACATCATTGAGGAGAAGAGGGGTTGGTAGGGGAGAGCTGCAGCAGTGGCTCAGCGGCTAGAGCGCTTGCCTAGCACGCTTAAACACCCCGGTTCAAACCCTAGCACCATATATACAGCTAAGTGTCAGAGAAACAAAGACTACATGAAAAAATAATAAAATTGATTCTCTCTCTCTCACATTCTCCCCCTCTCTCTTTTCAAAAAAAATATATTAAGAAAACTGGTGAATTATAAATTGGATTGGTGTAATAGGCAGTAATAATGTTTCAATATTAATTTCTTTTTTTTTATATTGAGTAGTCATTGAAGTTATAAGAGAGTACTAGGGCATCATGTCTACAACTCACCCTCAAGCCAAAAACTTTTTCAAAATAAAAACATGTGAAGGAAAGGAGAGAGGGAAAAGAGAAAAAGGGGAGAAAGAACATATTAAGACAACTATAAAAAGTATTCTAATAGGAGTGTGATGAAAAACATGCTTGAGCTCTTCAATTTTTACAGTGTCTACATAGCCTAAAATCATTGTAAAAAGAAGTTTAATACAGAAAAATGTTTGTCCTTAACTACTCACAGTATTAAGAAAAACCTTAACTTTCTATGAAGTGCTAAATCTGACAACTTTTTTTAAAAAACATTTGTGGCTAGAGGCAAAATGCAGTCTATATTATTCTTACTGCATTCAAATAAAGAATGTCAAGAATTTTTAACATCAACCTATATATAAAATGCAAACTGTTAATTCTTACAAAATACTTGGCTGGGGACTGGGGACGTAGCTCAGGGAGAGCACTTGCCAGCTTGTGTGAGGTCCTGGGTTCAATCCCTAGTGACACGAAATGAAAAAGGGAAAAAAAAAAACCCACAAAACTACTTGGTTGATTAGGGTGATGTATATTGAGAATTAGAACTAAAGATAAAATTGGAGAAAGTTGCTGATAGTCATAAAATAAGACGACCTAGGCAGACAAAAAGATGCACATCCAGATCACCCTTCAAGGAAGCACTGGTTCTCACTGCCCACATGTGTGGAATGTGTTCAGTAGACATCCTCAAGGCCAAAAGACTTCAACACCTGCCATAGCTGCCCTGCCTTGGGCATCCTATGACAAAGCAAGTTAACACAAGACAACCATGAAGATCATAATGTCCCCAGACCACCACCCTGCCAGCTTGGCAGGAGTTCAGGCTTCCATTGGCTTCATCCTTGGTCTAATTCCATGTTCTCCCCTTCTCCCTAGGGTTCCTAACTCCAACTCCCTAACTCAAACTCCAACATACATTATGTGGCCCAATCTGCCACAAATTCTTCCTTTGTGATTTGATAAAACATCACTTGATGTGTGCACATCTTATAATTTTGCCTTCTGAGTCAGGAACGATGTTTTTTACTCACAAGGCAGATATAAATTTTTGTTCAGGTGAACTCTAACTCTCATCCATTTACTTTCTCATGCTGTGTGACAGAAGAATTGTACTTTCCCCTTTTCATGTTAGCCAAATATAAAAGATTATCATTGTTTAAACAACAAATTTCCCTCTCATGGTCCATTAGCTCCTGCTGCTTGTTCCTGTAGTGAAATTGAAATATAACAAAACAATTTCCATGGCAATAGATAATAAGTATATGTGAATTTCTGCCTTAGCAACAGAACAAAACAAGAGGAGATTATGGGACTGCAGTGGGGCTAAATTTCAATTTCTGTATGTGTATTTTTTGCATCACATTTTCAAACAAAAAAAACAAATGCAGATACACATATAACATAAAACTATGGAAAGTAAAACTCCAATTATAGGATAAGCTTAAAAGAAAGAAATCTCAATAATAAATGTGTGAAATCACTCCCTACCTTTACTACCAAACTATATTCAAATAACAGAAAAAAGTTTACCCTATAAACTTGAGAATTCTTATAATTTTTATTCAGAAGTTTATTACCTACTATAGTGTCCATTCTAATTACTAATGTATACAATCATTTTCTTTTTTCATAAAAATATGGCTTATAGCCAAATACATAAATGAAAGACTGTCAGAGGACTAAAAAGCTTCTAAAAAGCATAGGAATAGTGGAACTGGAAAGTTTCTAAGCAATGCCAGCAGATCTCTTGGTCAGACACCAATTTCGACAACGCTCTCCGCCCCAACCCATGAAGCGTGCAGACTGATGCCCATGCGGAGCACCCTGTACAGGCCAGTGTCTACTATGTACATACACTTCTTCAGCTCCTGAGCTTATACTCACCAAGAGTTGCTGTTCTGTACCAACATTTAATGTTAGTTGTTTTTATTACAGTAATTATACAATTTAACTAAATTGTCCAGAAATTGATGAAACATGAGTGCAAAAGAAAGGATTGCATCTAGGATAAAAGTAAGTACAATGCTTTGCAAAGATTTGATTAAAATGAATTATTAAAAATATGAACAAATCAGGTGTAACAATAGTAGGCTGTGGGCAATTCAGGAAACAATAATTAAAATCTAGAAGGATTCTACACTCAGGTTGCTTCGTATAGATCTTAAATTTTTGCTGTGTATGCTTTATACAAGAGCAACTATGCAAAACTTTAAACTTTTTTAAAGTAAAAAAAGCTTCAGTTTTGCCAGAAAATTAATGGCAAATAGACAATAAGTTCCGAGATTATGAGATCAAGGAGGCCTTGACATGATTCTTAAACACACAGCAATACAACCACACCTCCCTTATTTACCTCCACTCTCTAGGTGGGATTCCTGCCCTCTGTTCTTAAGGATGACAATCAGCTTTGCTTCCTTGTCCTCAACTGAGATCTGCAATCTCAAGCTAAGTCTTCTTGGTTGGCAATAAAGGCTCGGAAGGTGTTTCCCAGCTTGCTTCATGGTTTTCTCATTGGCCTACATATACAGATTCTTCATTACCAACTTTTAGCCAGCATACTGCATCTATGAACTATATTTGCTTTTTAGCCATCTGCTACCCAACTGGGCCTCAAATACGAATTTGTTGTTGGCCCCAAAGTCACATAGGTAGTGACTGACTTAATTGATCACGTTTCCAATAATTTAAGCAACCTTCCCAATGTATATACTGTCTAACCAGTAAAGAGGTTAACTGGACCAGTCAAGCCTCTTTTTCCTCCTCTAACCATATTTTAATGATCAATGCCCTGCCCACTGGAAAGAAACAGAAATTACCATAAAAATGATTTCCTGCCAAAGGCCCAGCATTTATAGACTTAGATCCTAAAGTGTTTTCTCTGTCTACTTCTTATTCTATTCTTTAACTTCCTTAGCTATTACTGGCCTCACTTCCCATCAAACTCTTACTTACCTCTTACCTCCAGTTTTCTTGCCACTTAACTCAGTGTTTTTCCTGGTTATATTTCAGCAGTTCTAACTCACACCACTTCTAATATCACATGAGACATGTCTTTTTTTCCTTCTGATATGAACTGATTCTGACACCAAATGGGTGCCCTGGAATTCAATCCAATTCTGACAGAAACAACCCAAAATTTAAGGTTCAGACTCTTCTGGAGCTATGTTGCATCTTACTGTTGATTATAGTTAATAAAAATACATTATATATTCAAAATTTGGTAGGAGAGTAGACCTTAAGTATTCTTAACACAAAAATATGGATTATATTAATTAGCTTTAATTGTCATAATGTATGCATATATAAAGATAATGTTGTATATCATGTAATATCAATTAAACCTTCACAAAGCTAGAAGGAAAAAATAAAAATGAAAAAAAAAATCAAATGCCTCTATAGTAAAGATTCTATTTAATACTTTTTAATTCTACAACTTTTATTGCCTTTCATAATGACCAATAGAAATAACAAGATTTTTCAGGCACACTGAAGGGAAAAAACAAGTAAAGATTAAACTGATAAGTCCTTCTCAAATATATTCAGATTAAGAAAGGTTTATTTTGTTTTGTTTTTGTTTTTGCTTTTTTGTTTTGTTTTGTTTTGCTCTAGTCTAAATTTTTAAAATACCTCCATAGAGTTTTAGAATAACTTCTTTTTGGACTGACATTTATTTTGAATTTTTCAGAATCTGATGACATCTGCTAAGGAATTTTAATCTCACTGAGAAATCTCAAAATTTTAGCCTATTGTTTCAAATATAATCTAGTTAAAAATTGAATTAAATACATGTTTAAAATTTAATTTAAAATTAAAATACAATTCCAATTTTAATGAATATTTATACATAAATACTAAAGACAGTATTTTAACTGTCGAATATTTTCTGACTCTCAACCTGTAATAAGTTTTCTAAGGGAGCAATGCCACTTAAAATCAATTCTCTGCCTCTAAGGAGTTACACTCTGGTAAGATAGAGACATCTGTGCTCAACTCAACAAGGCAGAAAAAAATGGTTCTTAAAAAAATAAACTCATGCCAGGTGTGGTGGCACATGCCTTTTATCTCAGAAGCTCCAGTAAGGCAGGAGGATCACAAAGCCACCCTCAACATCTTAATGAGGCCTTAAGGAACTTGGTGAGAACCTGTCTAAAAGAAAAAAAGATGTAACTCAGTGGTTAAGTGCCCCTGGGCTCAATCTCTAGTAACAAAGTAAAATAATGAAGTGAAATGCAAAGAAATATAAAATAAACTCTTTAAAGAATTATAGCAGTAAAGTAAGATATAAATAGGTAGAAATGATTAACACTGTAACTCTAATATCCTTCTAAATTTCAATATACTTCTTTGAGCAACTAATAAGAGAATAATTCCTAATCACATCCTCTTCAAAGATACAGTATAGGGGCTGACAGAAGTGGCTCAGTGCTTAGAGAGTTTGCCTAGTACGCACGAGGACCCAGGTTCCAACCCCAATACCACATATGCAAATAAGTGTCAGAGAAACAAAGGCCAGATGAAAAAATAAAATCAATTTTCTCTTTCTCACTTTCTCCCTTTTCTTGCTCTCGGAAAAAAAAAAAAAACAGATACAGTATAGATTACAATTCCTATAGCCCTTCTGGAAGTATGGGCTCTGACTGGTAGCAGACCACTGCCTACTGTTAATGAAGTCCCTCAGCAATCTGTGACAACTGAATAACAAAAATGCTAGGCAAGTCATGGTCATTAAGTAATTCATATGGTATAATATGAATTGGAAAGCTATATTCAAGATCAATGTAAAAAATAATGAGATGCTTTGTTAAGCCACAGAATTTGGAAGACCACATATTCAAAATTAAACCATTTAAGAGCATCTGAAATTCCATAGTGCTAAATGTTAGGTTATAGCATAAAATCCAGGAAAAAAATGTTCTCCAGAAAATTTTCTCCAGTATTTTACAGTCACAGTTAAAAATAATAATTTCAGAAAACAATCCTTCATTCATTCCCCCTGTGTAAGTCCTATGTATTAAAAAACAAGAAGAAGCAAAAGCCTTTTTTTTCCCTGAAACTCTCTATGAAACAGCACTTGGCTATATTCCTGGTCCCTAGTATCAAGTTCCCTTATTCATTTCTAAAGGTTACCCTCATAATGAAAAAAAAAAAAAAAAAACTTAAAAGCCTCTATTTACCACAAAATCAAATAGGATCTACTCAAAACAGCATTCAGGAAACTCCATATCTACATATCCAACCTGCTTCCTTATTACCTTCCCAGTAGAAATTTCCCATTTCAGTCCCAATACTCTCAGTTCATTAAACATATTATATCTGTATCTATTCACACCTGTTTTTTCTATGGCTGTCCTTGCAGGGCAGATCCTCCCCCTCCAATCCAACCCTTTTCCAGCACAACTAAGTACCATTTCCTTCAGAAAGTCCTCCCAGATCATCTAAATCCACACTGTCCTTCCTAAAGGTATGCAGTATTGAAGCTGTCAATCTTAAACAATTTTAAATTGGCATCACTGTTGATATACCAAATAGTTTACAATTCTTAGTCATTTATTTTATACTTCCTATAGTATTTATAGTATCAAGTGGTGAATAGTAAGTATTCAAGATATACAAGCTATTTAAAGATGATCAATAAAATGATCAATCCCACCTTTTCATTTTACAACACAGGAGAAGAGTTAATCAGTGAGTACAGAATCACATACAGGTTGAGAAACTATTTCAAACCCCAAAACTCTATTTTCAGGTTGTAAAGAATCCTGCAGATGGCTGGAAAGGCCTATGAGTGAAGACTCCTTCCTGTGTTTTATTATTTGTAATATTAGGAAAGATGAGGTCCTTGATTAAAAAATAGCTTGAATTCTAAATATAAAACTGATCATGATTAAATATCAAGTGTTTGGGCAAAATTAGACATCCGATTTTAAGTCTTTTTAAAAGTATTTTTTATCCTATACGTTACTCTAAGGGGCATAATTAACCAGTATCAGTGGAAGCACAACATACAAAGTTTTATCATGAAGGTCTGAAAAATCAATCTTACTAAATGCTACCCTAGCTCAGGGTATGTTATCTATGTGATAAGAAATTGCCCCATAAATTCATATTTGTCAATTTTTTGGCTAAAATATTTCAGAACACAAAGAATGAAAACTCACCTGAGAAGATAACTAGTGCATACCAAGGAACTATGTTTAGTGTGATATAACTGAAAATGCTCAGCACAAAAAAGTTGAAATATGAGGAGTGTTCAGTGGAATTACTAAGAGCTTTTTAGCAAAACAGGTTTGCCCAATTGCTACATTAATGACAATGAAAAATTTTATTTCCTAATGATCTCATCTAAAACACATTATATTTGACAGAATATAAATGCATTCAAATCTAATAGGCACATAGGAATGCTAATTGTGGCTACCTTCTCTCACAAATAACAAATGACTTGTGAACATAACTCTTAACAGTTTTAAATGCTTTTTGAAACTATTTTGCATCTAGGAATAAGCAACTACATACAACAGTAAATGGCAAATGCAAGCACTTAACTATTTTGGAGAGGTAGAAAGTCTATCAATGCACTTCTCATCCATTTGAGAAAACAAATTTGAAGGGGACATCACTTCATTCTTAAGGTCCCTTTACACTAAAATATAATCTATTCTAAATTTTCACTTTTGACAAAGACAGTAATATCAAAGAGCAGCCCACAATTCCCTAAAGGAATGATGTCAATTGGCATTTCTGAAATTAATTCAGTGACCTACAATAATGTGTGTTCTTGATACATAATGTGTGTCAGTAAGCAACATAAAAATTTCAAACTGCTTCTAGTGTCTAAACTCCAAAAAGCATCCAATATATATATATATATATATATATATATATATATATATATATATGGAATTCCATAGTTCCTATTTCTCTTTGTATCTGTTGTTTATACTAATATAAAAAATATTATATCAGGCATATATTGTTAGAGCTACAACTATACAAATTAATCCAAGTTTGACCTAAATTTCTGGTAACATATAATCAACCATCTTTCTGGGTTATAACATTACAAGTCTGTGAAATTCCTTTTACCAACGGTGGTTTATTAAGTTTCAGGTGTACATATAGAAGTCATACTAACTTAAAAAATGTACAATGACATTCTTTTACAAAGATTTCAAAGGTCTCAAGAAACAAATGCTCACACTTAAAGGATATATTTTTGTATCTGAACTCTGTTCTACTTTCATTCTTCACAAGTATGTAGATCCCACAACATAAAGATCAGCTAAATATTCAGGAACAGAAAGCTCCAATTATAGCTTTTTAACAGAGTTCCACACACAATAGATCACAAACTCCCAAAAAAACAAAACTACATTTGGAAGAATGCATTAAAAATGTCATTAGGGGCTGGAGTGGTGAATCGGTGGTTAAGGCGCTTGCCTGCCATGTGCAAGTACTCGAGTTTGAACTCCAGTACCACATACACAACCAAGTCTCCAAGCAACGAAGACCACGTTGAAAGTAAAAATTATTTCTCTCTTTCTCTCTCCTCTCACCATTCCTCTCTTCAAAAAAAAAAAAAGAAAGAAAAGTGATTAGAACTTCATGCTCAAATGATTAAGAGGATTTCACATGATAAACTAAACTCTAGAGAATAATTATTGAAGTATATTATCAGAAAACTACCTTCTAAGACCACAACAAAGTAGAATGTTACTTATTTGGACTCTTACATGAATCATTTGTCCACTTAAAAACAGATACAGATAAAGCAAGGTACATTCCAAGCAGTTATAAATGTCACTGTATATACTATAGCCATATATATATAAAAAGAATATTATTCATAGGTATAAGAATTATGTCACTGTATTTGGTTTTTTTTGTTGTTGTTGTTGTTTTGTTTTGGTTTTTTTTTTTTTTTTTTTTGGAACAATATAGGACCCAGAAGAAAGGCAAGGGAGCAGGGGATGGGAGGAGGTAGGTAGAGGGATGTGGGGGTGGGGATACTGAACAAAGTATATTGCTGAATTGTGTGCATTAAGGAATATGTGACAACTAATCCCAACATTACGTAAAATTATAAAGCACTAATAAAAAGAAATTTAAAAACAGAGGTAAAATGAGGAACCATACATGGGAACCTCTCCACATGAGGAGTTTAGATTCTGTCTCACTGGATGTTCCTTCTCGCATGCCTAACTGGATTCTCCAACTCTTCCAGACGTCTAGGTCTTAACTGCCTTGGGACCCAGCTAGGGTTTAGGTCTCTTCTTTCTCTCTATTCACTGTCAAGGTCAGAAGTGAGTAAGCTATTTCTTGCAGGTCAAATCCAGTTTAGCACCTATCAATTTTTACAAATCAAGTTTTACTGGAACACAACTACACCCATTTGTTTATTATCTACAGGTCTTATCACAATATAAGGTCAGGTATGAGTAATTGCAATGATAACAAAAACCACTCACACCGTTTCTCAGCTTCACAGAAAAGGGATATCTTTCAGATCCATAGCTTTAATTTATATTGTGACAATTCCCAAAATACTATCTTCAATCCTGACCTAGACTTGCATTCCCTCTTCTCAAGACACATCTATTTTTGGATGCCAATAGATAAAAATTTTAAAAATGTGAAACATAAAAATTCCATTTCAATTTGTCTACTTAAGCCAAAAACTACAGAATCTTCAACTCCTCTTACTCTCAACAGTCAAAAAAATATATTTTTTCACAGAATCTATCCAGAATCTGACCACTTCTTGCCTGCTGCCATCCTAACTCAAGCTACAACAATCTTTCACCAACCCCACTTCTAAACATCCCACCTTTAGAATGCATCTAGAATAATCATGGAATTACACTACTGAAAATATTACAAAAGCCAAGCAGGGGGTGGTCCTTTGCTTAACTCACAGTCTTCCCCCTGATTCTGGTTTCTCCACCCAGGTCAAGAATAATTCTGCCTCACTGCCCCTGCTGTTCTGACTGGAAATTCTTCCCCCAGATATCTAAGTTGGCTTGATTCCTAATTTTACTCAGGTCTCTGCTTAAGCATTACTTCAAAACAGAGGCCACTCTTCGTCACTCTTTCTATAACAGTGCTACAGTGGAAAGCCATGGAAAACAGATTTTAAGACTCGAGATTTGCATGCATTTAGGGGAAAACCCTCAGAACACTTCAAAGGGAATGAAGGAAGCAGGACAGGTAGAGGAAGAAAATGAACCACAATAAAGTTGTAATAGAGACTTTGGCCATAGGAACCTCTGAAGTGGTACCAGAATTGAAGAATTATCCCAAATGATGCCAGGCGGCTAGGTCTTGGAGACCACATCTTAATACATTCTGACGTTAAGGGAATCGCCAGAGAGAAGATGTAACCTCTGATGTGGTATTAAGAAATATGCTTTAGGGAAATTAGAAAAATGCAAAGTGAGATACTACTTCACATATGCTAGAAGAGCTACAAATAAAAAGAAAATAATAAATGTTAACCAAGATGTGGAGGAACAGAACATGCACTGCTGTGGAAATGTTAAAGCGGTACACAAAGCTGCCCGAGAAAACAATTTGGCAGTTTCAGCAAAAGTTAAATATAAATTTATCACACAACTCAGCAGTTCCACACCAAAATTCTCCCTAGGAGAAATACGAAAAAATTTTAGTAGCAATATTTTGATAATTCCTAAAAACTGGAAATAACACAAAAGTCTACCAAAAAGCATGTAGGTTAATGAAATCAAGTACATCTACGCAAAGAATACTATTTAGCCATGAAAAAGGAACAAATTGATACATGCTACAATATGGATAAACCTCAGAAACATTATACTCAGTGAACGAAGCCCACACACACACACACACACACACACACACACACACACGATTCATTTTAAATGAAATATCCCCAAAACACAAATTCATTGAAAGACAGAAGGTAGATTAATGTTGCCTGGGTCTGGGGGTTAACAAAGAGGAATAAGTAAACAACCATGCAGAGTGCTTTGAGGATAGTTCAAACATATTATATTTGATGAATTTGATAGATGAACAACTCTAAATACATTATATATAACTGGGTTTTATACCTAGCATAATTAATTTTATGGAATGTAAATCACATATCAATAAAAATGTAGGAGAAAAACAAAAAAGATCTTTGTTTCTTGACTTAATGATGATAACTAATAACTCAGTATGCTGAGAGTCAAGAATTGTTATGTTTTACATATATTATCTCATTTAATCTTTACCATAATCTTAGAAGCAAAAAACAATTTTATAACTGTTTCAGATGTGGAATAACTGAAGCACAAAGAAATTAAGTAATATACTCAAGGACACAGAGCTAAAAGTACTACAAATACATTAATTTATAAAAGTAAATAATTCTACCTTCATATGCTAAGCAACAGCATTTACTCATATTACTAGCAAAATTAAAAGATGACTCAAATGTAAGTAAACATGGTAAGTTGACCATAAGTAACACTTAAAGATAGTTCAGTAACTAACCAACTTGCAACTCCTCTGATTCTTTGTAGCCATTAAAACCAGTAATTGAAACCAGTGATAATATGTTTATTATGCAACAGTTTATATTCACAGACTTTGCATTATAAACAATTATCAAGAATGCCCACGTCCTAATCCACTAAATATCTATGCTCGTGAAGATAAAGAAATATCTTTATGGTATATGCAAATACAATTTTATTCAGCAAGAGTCATGCATAAACAAAGGAACACAGAATCACAAACTATTTTCCTGTTGCATCATGCCATGAAATTTCAGGCATAACATTGTTCTTATAACTGAAGAGCACAATGGGAGATGAGATGACAGTATTTTACCTTTTTCAGAGCAAAGTTTAGTAATAAATTTCACGTGGCAGTAAACCAATATGAATGGAAAACAACAACACTAACTTCTTGTGTATATCCCAGTAAAACACTCTCAAATTTAGAAAGAGCACTAAAAATAATAAATGAACCACTATTAGGTAGTTAATATTTACCCAAAAAAACTAAAGCATATAAATGATAAGCAAACCTATGTTATTTCACCACAATGTATTTTTAAAAAGTCTAATAAAACAATGCACAGAGGGTGAAGGAAAGTAAATATGTAACTAAAATCACATTCACCTTCAATAATACCTTTGCAGTCTAGGACTGAAAAACCTACATCAGCACTTTCTGTCTAAATGATATATTGAAGCAATGCTAGTATAAAAATGTAGCTAAAAATATTTCCTTTATAACTACAAATAAATGTTTCTAAGTGCTGACAAACTTGTGTCAGTTAAATTGCTTTTACATACAAATATTCTTCCCTAAATGTTTCTTCTAGTACTTAATTAAGAAACTTTAATTATTAGCATGGAACATAAATTATAAACTACTTTTGGGGTATGTTGGTTATATACCTTAACAGTATGTTTATTTAAGTTTTTATTTAACCACTCACAAAGGAAAATTCCTACCTTAAACCTTAAGAGTATAACAAAACATAGAAAGCAATGCAACAGCAATAAATTTATGATGTAATATGGATATCAGACCATAGCTAAAAATTTGTGGGTCTGTGCAATTACATTAGTTCCCCTGCGTAACATAACAATGAGTAACTCTCATAACTCAATGTGCACTATGGTGATAGGAACAATTAAAATACAATGGGTTAATATTTTGATCCCAATATATTTTTAAGAAAATCTGTATATGTTTTCAATGTAATAAAATCTGTATATGTTTTCAATGTAATGAATAGAGTACAAAAATATAGGACAAGAAGTTAAAATGACCTAAAGACTATCTTCACCTTTGGGAAAAATTTAGGAGACTGGAGGGAAGGAGCATGGGGGAACCAACACAGAAGGAGATCGCCTACCTCCACAAGAAGTCCATTTAACACAGGGGTTCATTTGGGGGTAACAAAGAACCATGGGGAACCCAAGGTGGGAAACCATGGAATGGCATTAGCGTTGGCTAACTATGTGAATATGCATTTGTTCTTCATTGTTTGATAATCGTTCTCCCTCAATTGTAAGTCCATATTCAACTAATATGTGTAATTCGTGTAACATTGATTAGTGTTCTGAAAATCCGACACAATATGCAATCTGAATCTATAAAATCGGAATCTATAAAATCTGACATATATAGTGACGTACAGCTTGCTCCTAAGATTAACTAAATTCAGTGTTAAAGTTTAGAACAATTATATTCATCACAATGAATTTAAGTGTTAAAAAAAGGATGTTGGACCAAAAAAAGGATAGACCTATGATTATGAGGAGATGTGAAATAAAGCAGGTGATCTCCAAAACTGCCTATATTTTAACTTAGAGGCAAAGTCCAGACTGTTGTATGGAGATGGTGAACTCTAATGAGCCTCATGGAACAAACAAATTGAGAAAAACATTGGAGTTTGAGGAAGCTAGGATGGCCAAAATTTAGAAGAACAATGTGAATAATACCATTCATTAACAACAACAAAAAAAACCCGCTGTTAGAAAAATATTTAAGAAAACATGGTAGGTTCAATCCTGAGAACTGAGAAATAAATGAACAAACTCAATTTGAACTAAATAAAATTTATAAACCTAAAAATCCAAGAAGGTTAACAAGTCCAGGCAGAAAAACCAAAGAAAACCATAACAATGCATATTATAAAAAAAAGTTAAAAATCTATAGTAAAGAGAAAAATCTTAAAAACAGCCAAGAGTTGGGGTGAGTATATCATGTACCCAAGAACAGTTAAGAATAGCACAGGTTCTCAGGAACAATGCAAGCCAGAGGAAATGAAATAATGTCCTTAAAGTATCTTCCTTAAACCTTCCTCAAACCCCAATGTATTTAACTTCTTGCATTCTTAGAGAAAAAAAAAAGTGTGAAAAATTTCATACCTAGTTCAAATATTGTTTGAAAATAAAAGAGGTATTATGCAGGTGTGCTACCAAGACTAAGAAGTATGAAAGAAGTTCTACAAGTAGAAGCAAAATAATACCAAGATGGAAACCTGGATCTACATAAGAAAAGGAAGAACACCAGAAGAAATATATAGTAGCAATCATAAAATGTTTTTCCTAAATTTTAAGCTTTTATAAATGACTATTTAGGACAAAAATAATGTACTATTATGTATCTTGGAAACACACACAAGCAAAATGTATGACCGCAAAAGCACAATGGATGGCAGGGGCCAATGAAAGCCCTGTAAGATTATTGTATTATCTATGAAATGGTATATCAAAAGTCACCATGATGAGCTCTTACTGTGTATTGCAAATTCTAGAACAACTCCTAAAAACTGAGAGGAGGAGGTATAACCAGTAGTGGAGACAAAATGAGATATAAAATCAACTACACTTGGACCTTTGATATAGTTTGGATCTGGAATCCCCCAAAATTTCATAAGTTGAAAGCTTTGTCCCCATTGCAATGTTCAAAGGTGGAACCAGCTAACCATGGACTGAAACCAGGAACCAAAATAAACCTTTCCTCCCTTAGGTTGATTTTGTCTGGTATTTTGTCAGTGATAAAAAAAACTGACCAATATATCCTTCATTTCCATGAGTTCTGCATCCATAAATTCATACAACCAAACAAAAATATTTTTGAAAAAAATGCATCCAAGCTGAACATGAACAGACTTTTTCCTTTTCATTCCATAAATACAGCATGACAAATATTTATACATTTACATGGCATTAGGTTTTATAAGTAATCTACAGATGATTTAGAATATATGGGAGAATGTACATGGTATAAATGCAAACATTGTGCCATTTTGCATAAGGGACTTGATATGAGCATTTTGGTATGGCAGAGCCATAGTCCTAAACTAATCTCTCACAGATACCAAGAAGACAAAAAGAAATTAGAAGCAATGATAAAAGTGTGACAGAGAAAACAGCAAGGCGCAAATACGAACCCCAGTGAACCAGGTACAGTGTTTCCCCATCTGTAATCCAAATTATTCCGGGGGGGCTGAGGTAGGAGGATCACAAGTTTAAGGTCCGCCTGTGAACTTAGTGAGACCCTACCTCAAAAAAGAAATTTTTAAAAACACTGGGGCTGCAATTCAATTGTACAGCACTTGCCAAGCATGTGCCAGACCCTGGGTTTGATTCCTAGTACTAAAGAACAAAACAAAGAAAAAAAAATACAGAAAAACAGAAACCAAATAGGTAATCACATGGAAGCCAAGAAACAGGGATATAAAGAAAGAAGGGAATGAGAACAAAAGATACACCTGAGAACACATGGTATTATATATAATGCAAACCAACTCCTCTACTAAGGCTTGCAGAAAGAGGTAAGCCCTATTACCTAAAAGTATTTACTATATGCCATATTACCTTCTCCTTATGGATGTAGACTCTTTCTTGCTTTTCTCCATCCTTATGAAAATTGAGAAAACATCTTAGTCCATTTCTGTGGCTTAATTAAATATTAGACTCGGTAACTTATAAAGAACAGCATTTCATTTGACTCATGGTTCTGGAGTTCAAGCACATGCAGACAGCAACTATTTCATATCTGCTAAGAGAATAACAGGAAACCAGAGAAGCATGCTAGCTCAGATCTCTTGCTCTTCTTCATGGAAGTTCTTCCCTGAATTGATTTAATCGAAATCTCCCAAAGACTCCAACTTCAAATACCAGAAACGTAAAAATTTCAGCATTAATTTTCCAACACAGTAACTTTTAGGGGACACATTCAAACCACAGCAACATTCATTCAAAGCGTTTTCTTTCTCCTTCTCCCCTAGAAGCCTATTTGAAAGAAGATAGTATGCATCCAATTAAAAGAAACACATTGTTATGTTTTATGTAACTAAAGCAAGACCTAAGGCACAAAGTTTAAATAGAACCCAAATTAAATATAAAACCACAGAGATGTCAAAAGTAAAGTGATTTTTTTTAAATTAAAAAATCATACAAACAACTAATCATAAGAAAGTTGGAGGTACTATTAGTATCAAAGTAGATTTCCTAAGAACAAACATTACAAAGGGTTTAAGGCAGCATTATGATGAAGAAGTCAATTCATCAAGTATACATAACAATCTTATTTATGCATCAAAAGACAACTTCCAACAGCTGAGTGCACTGGCACACACCTGTAATCCTAGCAATTCAGGAGGCAGGAGGATCGAAAGTTAAGGGCCAACCTCAGTGATTTACTGAGATATTTTCCCCCTTAAGAGACAGAGAGAATCTTTTTACTTTTTGCATCTGGTTTTTGGTTTTTTTCAACACTTAGTTGTGGATGTGGTGCTGGAGTTTGAACCTGGGTCCTCGAATATGCAAGGCAAGGACTCTACTGTTGAGCCTCCTCTCCAGCCCCAAGATCCTTTATCAAAATAAATAATAAAAAAGACTTGAGATGTACCTCTGTGGTAAACCACTGAAGTTTTAACCCCTCTGGTAGTGGGGATCAAAGTGAACCCAAAGACAAAGACAACTAAAAGGAGAAATGAGAAAAGATAGTTGGAGGTTTAACACTCATTACTCAAAGTGAAACAACAATGAGAACAAACAGTAAAAATACAGAATACTTTAAAAACATCATCAACAGAATTGACCTACTTGAAATTTGTAGGATGTTCCACCTAACAGAATACACATAATTTTCCAGCGCCCATTTAAAAATTAACCAAAATTGATACACCACATTTGATTTTAAAGAGAAAGGAATGAAATCATTAAGTGCCCTTTCTTTAATACAAAAGAATTAAAACAAAGAATAAGTCCCCAAATAGTTGCAACTTAAATAACATACTTCTAAATAATGCAGAAAAGAATTCACAAGGGAAATTTTTAAACATCTTGAAGTGAATGAAAATGAAAACATACTATCAAAATTTGTAGTGAACTAAAGCACTGCTCAGAGCACTATTTCCCAAAATTTGCTATATATTACAGTCACATAGGATGTTTTAAAAAGTCCTATTAAATCCAAACCTATTTTATCAATTAAATCAGCAAGTCTGTGGTTGAAGACAGACACTATTTAAGGATCTTCAAATAATTTCAATGTTTAACACATCAGGGAGGCTATAATTTAGAGGATTTTTGTAGCCAAAGAAAAATATAAACTTAAACCTGAAGGTAAAAAATGAAAAGAAAATTAAAACCAAAGTACATTGGAGGGAGGAAACAATAAAGAGTAAACAATCAAAGAAGTTTTAAAAATGATAAATAGCTAAGAAGGACCAAGGAAATTAAAAACACAAATCAAAAATACCACCAATGAAAGAGGGGACATTCTCCCATTCCTTCTGAAATTAAAATAGTAATAAGGGGATATTATCAATAGTTTTATATTGATATCTTGATAGATTAAAAAGCCTTCTCAAAAAGAAAATTTCAATACAACATGACTTTACTATAAATTCTTTCAAACGTTAAGAAAGGAGAAAACTCCTAATCAAACTTTTCCAGAAAAGAGGAAGAATACTTCCTACCTTAAGATGCCAACAAACCACAAAAACGTCCGACTAATATAGTGCATGAATATATACACAAAAACCTTTAACAAAGTATTTTACAATCAAACTACCAATATAGAGAAAGATAACATCATGATGAAGTCTAGTTTATCTAGGAATATAAGTTGAATTAGCTTTCAAAATTTTGATCAATGGAGCTGGGCTGGTAGATCAGTGTAAAGCACTTGCCTAGCACATGTGAGACACTGGCTTCAATCCTCAGCACCCCTAAAAATAATAAAATAAAGGTATTGTGTTCATCTACAACTAAGAAACAGTTTAAAAATCCAATCAATGTGATTGCTATATTAATAGATTAATAAATGAAACTGCACATTTTCAAGTTATAGAAAAGCATGCAACAATAGTCACTCATTCCTGACCAAAAAATGAAAACAAACTCTCAGTTTTTAAAACAGTAGTTAAAGCAAAGTGTACCAGTTATCAGCTTCCTGCTGTCACACTATTGCCAGCTTTGTGGTGAGGGAGCTGAACCCCATAACGTTTCTTCTTTGCTACTGTAACATTAAGTTATGTCAACATTACCCTAGCCTCCTGTCACTTCTTACTTCTGTAGCAGTCAGCAGTATATGGATACCACCGTTACCCCATATCCGAGCAAGTTTCAGCAACTACACAATGAGCAACTTCTCAAGTATTCCACCAGCATCCCAACTGTTTCCCAACAACTTCATGTGGTTCCAACCAGCACTGTCCCAGAAAATTTCAATAGTACCCCTATAAGCATCTTGCCAAAGAATTCCCCAGTGGTTGACACACCTCCACCATGCATCAAGAAGAAAATAAAGCATACTGGACAGAAAAAGAAACCCCTTTCCCTGCAGGGGACTTCCAAGTGGATCCCAGTGTCACCTCTGCAGACATTTTTCCAGCAACTCAATAAAACCCTGAGGGTAGCTACCTGAAAAACAAAGTGAGGTAAACACATGCAATCAAATATTGTTCAGTCAGAGAAATGAGCTATTAAACCACGAAAAGATATGGAAGAGCCTTAAATGCATATTTCTAGGTCAAAGGAGCCAATCTGAAAATACTACATATTTTAAGATTCCAACTATATGACATTCTGGAAGAGGCACAACTATAGAGAGAGGGAAAAAAGACCAGTAGCTTCCCGGAGAATAAGGAAGAATAGAAAGGAGGGAGGGATGAACAGGTGGAGCACAGAATTTTTAAAGCAGTGAAGCTATTCTGTATTTGTGACACGATGCATTTCTCAAAACCCATAGAACTACATAGCACACAGTGAACCCTAATGTAAAATATGGGCTCTAATAATATTTGATCAATATAAGCTCATCACTTTTAACAAATGCACACCATAAAAGATCATCAAAGGGGAAATTGTAAAGGAAAAGCAGCAGTTTATGGAAACTTTCTACATTTCTAACTCAATTTTTCTAAAAACTTAAAACTATACTGAAAAACTAAAAATTATCTATCTAAAAATTACAATTTAGGAGGCTGGGAAAATAGTTCCGTGGTAGAGCACATGTGTTATGGTTTAGATATGAGGTATTCCCCAAAGCTCATGTGTGAGATAATGCTAGAATGTTTAAAGGTGAAGTGAGTGGGCTTTGAGAGCTTTAACCTCATCAGTGCATTAATCCTCTGACAGGGATTAACTGGATGGTGATTGTAGGCAGGTAGAGCAGACTGGAGGAGGTGCATCCCTGGGGTATATATTTTGTGAGCCGAGTGTTCTCTCTCTCTCCCTGTGTGTGCATCTGTCTGTTTGTCTCACTGACTCCTGGTAAAATGTCCTAAAGTTGCTTTTCCCTGGCATTCACTTCAAAAAACATGCTGTTGTACCTCACCTTGGGCCCCAATAGATGGAGTAAGCCATCTATACACCAAGACCTCTGAAACCATGGGCACCAAATAAAACTTTTCTTCCTCTAAAATTGTGCTTCTCAGTCATTTTGTTCACAGCAATGAAAAAGCTGACTAAAACAACATGTGCAGCATGTTCAAGGCAATGGATTTGATCTCTAGTGCCCAAAACAGACAAGTAAACAAAAAAACCCCAAATTTCAAATTTTCACATAACCTCTGTGTGGTGGTCTAGTGCATACACTCTATCTTCCCCTTGGAGTAGGGCAGAACTGTACATACGTGTCCCGGTCCAGCCAGGTTCCGACCTGAGGGACGGGCTGGGGATGAGAAAAACCACAGGCCGGAAACCCGAAACGGTCTTTCCTTATCCAAGCTT
>PVKS010017066.1:13997-42403 GCA_004027875.1 Aplodontia rufa | reverse complement strand
GCTCAGCGGGGTGACGGGTGACACTACTTTTTTCTCTTCCATACTGTCTCTCTCTTTCTGGTTGCCCTCCCTCCCTGCGAGTCCCTGTACCAAGCGGCCATGAATTATACATGTACTTTCTGAGGTTTGATGAAAGGTTCTCCCACCTATTAAATTGCCAGGTTACCAAGTCTAACATAAATCTTATCCAAACACGTTAGGAAAATATTGTGCCATTTGTTCTTCTATTATTGTGCCTTTTGCTTTATTGTATCGTGTATTCAAAGTGCCGGGAGAACTTCTGCTTGCTGTGCATTCACCTGGGGATTACCAGCCAATCAAATAGGTCTGTAACGGGCTCACGGATGTTGGAAATTCAGAAAACATGGATCTAATCATCCTGTCCCATCACTCAGGAGGCAGTCCCTCCGTGGCCTGGGATACAACTAGCAGGGCCTGCAGGAGAAAAACCAAACCCCCAAATAAAAATTTCAAGAAGTGGAGGCTGTAGCTAAACCCAGGCTTGAGTGAAAGGTTGTCAAACTCATATATTAGACCCAGCAAAGGCGTAGCAACACCTACTCTAGGGGAACCATAGACATGTGTATGGGAGGGGAGAGGGAGAGGTGAAGGAGGCAGGAGAGGGAGGGAGGCTAGGGAGGGATCTAGGGATGCAAACAACAATGTAGCATCCTCTTTACCCCCCTGAGAATCCGAACAATACTTATGCAATCATTTAATTCTGGAAAATTCACAATCTAAGCATTTATACTGCTTATAGGGACAAAATATAAAAGAATCAAGAGATTGGGATGTGGCAATGTGAGGGTAATTCTGGTCTAAGAATAAATGCATGGGCTGGAGCAGTGGCTCAGTAGAGACAGCACTTGCCTGGCATGCAGGAGGGTGCGGGTTCAAACCCCAGCACCACATACATAGCGAAGTGTCAGAGCAACAAAAGTCACATGAAAATTAAATAAAATTGATTCTCTCTTTCTCTCTCTATTACTGTCCCTCTCTCTTTAAAAAAAAAAGAAAAAATGCATATCATATTGTTACTTCATATGCATTTATGATTGTACAATATTAACTCAACTCATTAATAAAAAAAATTTTCAAGACAAAGAACCCTGCAGCCACATCCCAAGCCCTCTGCTGGCTTGCTATTGCATAGGGGTGAAGAGATAAACCTTTTAACAAGGGTGAGTTTTGATATAGCTCCTCTCTATTTGTGCAACCTGCTTGGCCCCCACACACTTTCTATTCCATCCATCTAGAACATCAGCAGTCCCTTGGCAGGTTCACATCCAACAATCCTGTTATCAACTATTCATGAATGACCCCAAGGACCCTGTGTGGATGAAACATCTTTTCTTTTTGAAGCTGCAAGTAAAAGAATCCTAAGTCAAATTGACGTAAGCAAAATATCATTTTGGGTTTTGCAGCTGGGAAGCAGCGGGCTATTGGAAGCTTCAGGTGGCCTGGAGCAGTGGCTTGGTGGTTATAATGCTTGCCTGGCATGCACAAGGATGTGGGTTCAAACCCCAACACCACAAAGTGTTGCAGCAATGACAACCACATGAAAAACTAAATAAAATTGATGCTCTCTCACTGTCCCTCTCTCTTCAAAACAAAAACTTCGCAGCATGAGCACATTGCACATGAATATCCCAGTCGAGAGTACCTCTAGAACAGCCTAGTGGTGTAGCGTCCTGGACCTTCTCTGGGCTGTTCAGAACAGGTCCCCTTGACACAGCGCACTTGCTCTCCAGATAACGAACCATCTCCCACACTCTATTGTTTTTCAAAATCTAGAGCCAGCTTCAGTTGTCATTCACGATCATGCTTTTGTTGTTATTTTTGTTTTAGAAGAGAAGAATTTCTTTTCATCTTCAAGAAATTGGGTCAATTAACGAGTGCAGAGAGAGCCACGAGAGTTTGTTTCCACCTGTACCACTTCATGCAAGTACTTTGCCCACCTGGCCTCCGCGCACACGGAGTGCTGAGCCTTAGAAAGAAGCTTGTCCTATTTTGACGGCATGATGGGTCATGGAGCAGTGGTGCTGAGACACCCCAGGTCCAGGGATGAACACATAATGTAGAGGGAGAGGAAGCACCAATGACTGTTCATCCACAGACTGAATAATCCATCGACCTTCCCCTAAACCAAGCCCTCCCCAGCAGGCAGTCCACAGCTCAGTGATGGCACCCTCGGACTGTCCAGAGGCGGTGTAGAAAGAGCACTTCCTAACTTCCGAGTCGGTTATCCTGTTTTCCTCTTGGGATGGGGAGAAAACCATCTCTACCTATTTTAAGGCAGGCATGCTGTAGGTCACTCTGTGCTTTCAACAGGGGGAGATTCTTTTCTAGGATCAGAATGATTCACTGGGTGCTTTTTGGCTAGGACCAGAAAAAAAAAATCAAATAAATAATCCTATCGTACATCTTTTGCATTATTAAATCCCAGTGCAGCAAAAAGGGACCCAGGTGCATAACAGGAACCAAATGTGATTTTATCGAACTGTTGATTATTTCCTTGAATTCCTCCACGATCCTGGATCGTGACTGGTTTCTGATCCGACATAGAGGCGACTGTCATTAACTCTTTTCAGCAGAAAGAAAGTCGAGTATTATCCCTCCACTTTTGGGATGGCGGAAGCTGGTTCTATAAACGTTAGATGACATGCCGGAGTGCACCTGGACAAGTCTGAGCAGAGTATCCACAGAGCCTTTCTGCTGGCTCCAGGGAAGAGGAGACCAGGGGACTTGTGATCTGAGTCTCAGCAACGGAACCCCTCCCTTCGGTATTTAACTATAATTAGCGAGAACCATCCATATGGCGGCTCTTCTCAGGCCAGATGGGTGGTTGTCAGGCGGCACATGATCTTTGCTTCACTTTGGAAGAGGCATGAGTAATCCCGGAGATATTAATCCAACAAAGGCTATATTTATCTTCAGTTCTTTGGTGGAAGGCACATCTCAGTTTCTTCTCTAGGCATCAGGGGGTATAGGGTACCTGCGCCATGGAAGTCTTTCTCAGAGCCTGGGGGAAAAGGATGCCTGTACTCCATGGTTCCTCCTGGAGTCCACAGCTCCATCCTCAACTGGAAACCCCCAAAGCCCAGAGAATCAGAACTTCATGCAACATCAGAGCCTTAGAGGCCATCTGTAGGGAGACTGAGGCTTGGAGAAGGTGCCTGGCTGGTCCAAAACAAGAATAGAGTTGGACTGTCACATGACTGCTTGACTTTATGGAAGGGTGACATCCCATTTTGCATCTTCTAAGGCAGCACCTTCCTTTCATTCTCTAAAGATGAAAAAAATCATATGCTTACCCTAATTTATGACTATAGCTTTAAAAGGAGGTGGAGGATAGGTATAGAAAGCATATCTATGGTGCAAGTGGAAATAGGAAAGTAGTCAGGATTCAAAATAGTTCTACAGCAACCTATCCACCTCCCTCTCTCTCTCCACCCCCCCTCAAATGACACCTCTCCATTCCTCATCTCATCTCTCCATTCTGTTATCTGCAGTCCTGATTAGTCATGGGGCACACCCCAAAGACACCCAGTCTGATTTGCTCTGCTAATAGCCATCAAATTAATTGGGCACCGTCCTTTGTGTTAGGTGACCTCAGGTCATTCTCCAGCACATGGGTGAGCCACAGACAGACGCCCCCCAGTGCAAACAGAAGCGCTCCCCGCCGCAGGAAAAAGCATCCCAGGTGAGCAGAGCATGGGAGGGGCCAGGGCAGCTGGAAGGTGTCAGCAGGGTCCTTCTTCCAACTTGAATGACTTTATTTTTTATTAAGGAGTTGAGTTATTGCATAATCATATGCATATAAAGTAACAATACGATATGCATTTGATCCTAATCCAGTGTCACTCCCAAGTCACTCACACCCCAGTCTCTTGAATCTTCTGTATTTCCCCCCATAACAGCTATAAATGTGTATATATGATTGTGAATTGTCCAGAATTAAATAATTGCGTAAGTATTTTTTGGCTTCTTGGCAGCAGAGGGGGGAGGAAGAAGAGGATCCTAAGAGTATCGTACTTTGCTGATTGTCTCCATAATCCCTCTTTATCCTCCCTCCCTCTCCCCTGCTCTCCACCTCTCCCTGCCCCACTGTGGTCCCCCTAGCTTAGGTGTAGCTACACCTTTGTTGAGTCTAGTACAAGAGCTTGATACCTTTCACCCAAACCTGGGTTTTGCTCCAGCCTCCACAAATGAGGGAAGACATTCAGCCTTTGACTGCCTGGGTTTGGCTAACTTCATTCAGCATTCCTTCTATCACCATCCACTTACTTCGAATGACTTTATTAATAACATTCTGTATTAAAATGATGACACTTCTTATTGACCACTTCCTGGCACCACTCAAGTATTTTCCATTTTATTTTCTCATTTCATCTTCATGTAACCCCACAGAATAGTGACTATTATCCCTATTTTACAGATAAGGAAATGGAGGACCAGAAAGTCTATCATTTGCTTAAGATAACTCTAATGTTTTTATAAAAAATATTGTCTTAACCCAGGTTGGGGGTTCTGCAGAGAGATTGGTCAGCTTTCCTTCCACGCCCACACTGCAACCACCTCTCTAATTGGGATCTCACCTTCCCAGTCAATCCACTCACCCTAATTGCTCCCTGGCTAGGTACCAAACAGCCAGGGACAGCCCCTGTGACCCAAGCGTGCTGAAATTGTCCAGATGAGCCCACCCTGAGCCTGTGCCTTCCCCCTCCCTCAGTCCTGCTGCTCTGCACCTGCTTCCCAGGGCTCAGAGCCTCCTCTGGGTGCCCTGTGAGGTGCTCTTGCTCCAGGGAACCGTGAATACAAAACCACACCCTCGATGCACCTAACCTCACCATCTCAATCAAGGCAGCACAGCTTAAGCAATGGGGAGAGGGGGAGCCAGGTTCAGAGGCTGGCAACTCAACTCCAGAGCTGAAACAGGAATGTGCTGCCCCTCGTGAGCCCAGGCAGGGCCCCACCACCAGTTTGTGACTCTGGTTTGATTCTGAACTAGGCAGGACATTGCTGCTATAAACAGGTCCAGACCCTCTCTGCAAGATTTCCCTTTGGAAACTTACCTGCTTTCTGGTCTTTGTCCAGTCTGGATACATATTGGAGCCTATCTTGAAAGTCCTTGATACTAAGTCAAAATTGGAGCCAACATTATCTGGTAAGCTTTTTTTTTTTTCTTTTTACCAGGACTGAGGACTGAACTCGGGGCCTTGCGCATGCTAGGCTAAATCCCCAACCCCTTACCTGGTAAGCTTTATGAAATATTTATTATTGTTGTCATTTTGTATTTTGTTAATAGGAAACTATCTGAGAGATTTGGAAAACCTTAAAGATACAAGGGAGAGGGGGCTGGAGCGGTGGTTCGGCAGTTACGGTGCTTGCCTGGCATGTGCAAGGACACGGGTTCGAACCCCAGCACCACATACACGACAAAGTATCGGCAACAAAAGCCACATGAAAAACTAAATAAATATTGATTTCCTCTCTCTCTCTCACTGTCCCTCTTTCTTTTTTTAAAAAAAGATACAAGGTAGATCAAGGTAGAAATTTCATCTAGGATATAAAAGAAAAAGGAAAAAAATTCAAAACATGGGGAGTCCACAGCCGTGACTTTGAGTATGATGTGTGATCTTGTAGGACGTCCACGTCTTCATCTAGAAAGCAGGGACAAGTCTTCTCACTGAGTTGTGTGGAGGTCTGAAGAAGGAAGGTGTGGAGTGTCCCTGGCACCCGGGGCTAGCTCAGTGAATATGGGTGTCTCGGCTTCAACAGTTCCTCCTAGACATCCACGCTGAGCTATCCACCCAGCTGGGGCCTCCGGCAGTCCGATGGCTTTCCCGATCACTGCCCTGAGCTCTTTTATTGATTTACTGTTTAGCTGGATCCATTACCTCCCTTTTCTCCCATTTTTGTCTTCAGCCAGGCTTTCACACATAAAGCCCTACTTCCCCTCTCCAGGACGGCCATTAGAGTGACTTGCCTCATATTTGCCCCCACCAGAGATACAGCTGTAGGCCCTGCTCTCTTACCATGAGCTAATATTTTTAGAGCTGAAGCCTGACTGTAATTGTGTGACAGTGACTGAGTGTGTGAAATGGTACAGAGTCCACACCAAGTGGGAAGGAGTTCTGTGATTGATTAGCCGTGCCTGCCTGGGCACATGGTGACCAGTGTCAACCCGTATTCCCTCTCTGCTCTCTGATGGCCCCACCACCACCACTGCTGCCAATCTTTCTAGAAATGCTGATGGTGAGGATACAGGTGAAGACAGGGGAAGCACCAATACGTGTCCCTCTATTGCCACTCCACAAGCCACTCAAACATCTCCCCTCCTGGTTCATCAGATACTGCATCTTCCAGTGCATGTGTGTGGTGTGATTCCCTCATTATGTCATAAGGAAAACAAATCCTTCTGATCATCTTTCCTGGGTAGTTGAAGGAATTAGGTCAGAAGAGCCTTTCTCCATGTTTTCCAAAAGTTTTTAATGACCCATGTGATTAGGTACAAAAACTTTGCAGAAATAAGGTAAGGTATTGTTCTTTAGGACACAGTAACAATAATAACACTATTGATAATTACACCGTTGGGGATACCCTCTACTCTCTACCTGGCACTGTGACAAGCACACTGGATACAGCTTCCCATGTAACTTTATAGCAAAATATGAGGTCAGCTCATTCTTGTTCCTATGACACTGCATATGAATGGTAGAGCTGGGTTTCGCCCTGGATGCTGACTCTGTCCAAAGCCTAAGTTTTTTTCCAAAAGATGTTGTTTCTGGGCAAGGGTCTAGAAGTCCTTATCTCTAGGTCACCCTCCCAATTTAAACACGCCCTTTCTTTATTTGTGGCTTAGTTGGCACGAGATGGAGACTCCGTGTGTGTGTGTGTGTGTGTGTGTGTTTGCATGCACAATTGCCTCTGTGTGAGCAGCTTGGATTTTTGCAGCAGATTGGGTTGAGAGGATTTGTGCTCACGGTTAGGCTGTGAGGCATCCGTCAACTGCATCATGCAACAGTGATCTGAAGTGACACTCAGTCCGTGTCAGATAGCCCTGGATGAGCCCATCCCAATGTCTGGTGGACTTGGTTCCTAGGGGTTCCATGATGAAGTAGCGCTCATTGGGACATTCGGATGGTCCTGGATGCTTCAAGTAAACAGAGTGGACTACCCTGCTCAGGAGGAATGGGTAGTTAGCATTTGCTGAGCACCAGTGATCCAGGATCCCTGTCCGGCCCTTCACAACCATTGCTTAGCTCAATCTGCCATGGGTGAGGGAGTGCAGTAATCCTAGTGGTTCATTGATCCTTCACAACAAACACGAGGGTGGAAATGCCTCTGGGCTCCACTTTACTGAGAAGAAAAGAAGTGAAGCCCAGAGAAAGGAAGACCCCTTTGCCAGCAGGACTCAAACTTCAAAGCAAGTGTAGGGATTTTCTTGTCATCATCAGCCACAGTGTCCATGAGGATTAGCTGCTGACCAGCCCTGGCTCAGACTTCAGACAACAGAGCCAATGATCTCCAAGAGGAGAATGCTTCTCTGTAGGGGTGGTGGAAACATGGAAAATTCTAGAGGAGACTGGAAACCCAGAGCACTTTGTTGACTAACGAGGGTTTTCTATCCGCAACGAGAAGAAAAAGGGCTTGTATTTCTATTCTCAGTGTGAAACTTGGAGTAATACTGGCTTCAAAAATCCCAAGATCACGAAATCTCAGTTTTCCTCTGCAGGCTGTGTGCACGCACATGCCTGGGAAAACCAAATGAATAAGTCATGGGTGAAGATAGGAGAACGTGATGGAAATATTGATCCTTTTAGCTTCTGTGGCTGTGGTTACAGCAGAGACAGCCTGGAGCGGAGACAGTGATCCTCGCTGAGGGGCAGGGTCTTTGTTATTCTGTGCAACACGTAGCGTCCTTTTAAAAAATTTTTTATTAAGGAGTTGAGTTGTCATACAATCATAAATGCTTATAAAATGACAATATGTTATGCAATTGGTCCTAAACCGTAGTTTCCCCCACATTGCCCACACCCCAGTCTCTTGATTCTTCTAAATTACACCCCTGTAGGAGATACAAATGCCCATACATATTGCATATGACTGTAAATTTCCCAGAATTAAATGATTGCAGGGGTATCATTGACTTCTCAGGGGGGTAAATAGTATGCTACATTGTTGATAGAGTCTTAACAAGAAAGAATAAAGCAGAAATTACATCAGCAAGTGGAAGTTCTGGCAAAGCCACCCCAATACCACCACTCCTCTTACTACGAAGACCGGATGGTCACATTAAGGCAAAGGAACTCATGTACCAGATTTTTTTAGCATTTCCCTTTTGTTTCTAACTGTTTCAGAACATCCTTATCCAAACCTTCCAGTGGGTGCAGGGATTGCCATCTCCTCAAAGTTAGATAATTTTTGTCCCTTCAAAAGCTTGATGAGGCTCTTGGCTCTGGAAAATCTGAGATCGTTAGACAAATGTCCAGAGAGTCCATTTGCCAAGGATGTCAAGGAACATGCGTCACAGCACAATAGACAGACCTGAAAACCTCCCTCCTGTATGTAATGAAGGTGGCGTCCTTTATCTATACACCTCCATCAAAAGCACACCTGTGCAGAACAGTGATTCCGTCAGGGCTGGCGCCTCGCACGCTGCCCAAACTGGCTTCATCTTTCCTAACTTTCCAAAGATTGAGAAGAGGCTTTGGGTGCAGCTGGAAGGACTCTGGAACGAAAACAGTCCTCCCGTGTCCCTCGTCTTGAAAGAGAGAAGATGGACATCTGGCATTTGGATAGATCTTCCAATCACTCACACACGCTGATGACCTCAATCCCGGTCAAGGTGCAGGAGCTGGAGCAGAGATCTTCACTCTCTTTCCCCCTGTACGGAGAAGGTCATTCATCTGGACTTCAGAAGACATGCTGCAAAGGACCCCTTTCCAAGAGAAGCAGCAGGCTAAGATAAAAAACAGATTTTGAAAGAGAGGGGAAAGCTCTGGAGGGAACACAGTACATATTGGCATCCCTAGGAGTTGCGGGTGGCTCAAACCCTCACCTCTGTCCCTGGAGTGGATGGGAGATGAATGAGCAATGTCAGCGCACAACACATGCAGTCCTCAGAGGCAAGTGCCCAATTATTTCAGTGGGTCTCTAACTATCCTTCCACAGGAGGCTTCTGAGAACCCTCCTGGAGTCATGACTCTGATGGATTTTTTCATTCCCTAGTTCCTCATATCCTTCTGAGGAAAACCTCAGCCACGCTGGGGTCTCTGGGGACATTGGAGCTCCCATCTGCACAGTACAGCTTACTTGATTCTCTGATAGAGAGATCTTTGTCCTTCTTTCTGGGAAGTCGGGGGAACATCCTTTTAAATCAGACTCGAAGCTCTTTAGGAACACATGTGTGTCTTTGAGATAGGGTGAGAGCTCACTCGGCCAATTACAGTGGTAGAGTTGTCCCTGGCTATTATCTCTCAGACGCAGTGTTGTGTCACCTGTACTTTCGATATTTCTCCAGCAAGAAATGGAGTCCCCCGTCTTTCATGGGTATGGGAAGCATCCATCATGACTTTCAAAAAGTTAAAACATCAGATGACCAAATCATTCTGTCTATCTGGGTATTTCCAGGTCATAGCTCTGAAAGTTTTACATCTTGGGAACTTTTTTTTTAATTAAGAAATTTAGTTATTATACAATCAAAAATGCATCAAATAAAACAATATGATACATATACATTCTTAAAATTAGATTTACCTCCTAGAGCCCTCCCTATTCTCCCACCCTTGCCCCTCGGCCCTCCCAGCTCCTTCCCGATAGATCTCTATGAATGCCCTAGGTTATGTGTTACTACACCTTTGCTGGGTCTAATGCATGAGAGTATTTCACACAGGCCAGGATCTAGCTCCAGCCTCGACAGATGAGTGAAGACATTCTCTTGGGAACGTTCTAAGTCACAGGCAGATTGAGACCAATGGTTCCCCTAGAGATGTGCTCCTGACTCTTCCAGAAGGCCTCTTTTTATATCTCTGCAGAGGGTGTCTCTAATCTGTTTTCTAATGTGATCTCCTTATTTAAGATCTACCTCCCGTCATTTCTCTTCACCTCCGATCCACGCTCATTTCCCTTAAATAGCACTATCTAATTTCTACCATAACCTGACAAGTAAGAGAGACCAATGGTCCAGGATTGGGAGGCAAGGATTTTCTGAAAGTTATCAGGAATGAGCGTCAGACCATGAAGTCCATCTGATGTGCCTGGACCACTGTGCCTAACCCTTATGCATCGTGCAACCATCCCAGGTTAGGATTACGGCTTCTACTTCCCAGATGGGAAACCAAAGACTAATGACAAAGTGACTCACTAGAAGTCACACTAGAAAGAGCAGAGCTGGAACTGGAGTCCAGGGCTTGTCTGGAGAGGTCATCCAGGAAGAGAAGTTTGGGATCATAGATAGAAAATTTCCCAAAGAGTTGATTCCCAGAGAAGGGAGAAAATTTACACTGTCATGGGAGAACAGATGAAGTAGCAATGTAGGAAAACTGAAATATAATGCAATTCCTCTTTTTAAAAAATTAACACTATGGAACTTAAGTCACTTTGTAAGTTTTGAAACATAAAAAATGTATTATGTATGTGATTTGCTCATAAAATTATCATGTTTGGTGTATTTAAAGATGTGAGAACATAGGAAGAAGCAGAGGAGTCATGGGGAAACAGGTTTTTTTTGAGAAAAGTTAAAATGTTTTGAAAAAAATCATATTAGGAATTTTTCTATTTTTTCATCAGATGTTCACTCTTCTGTTTGCAGTGATTATCTCTTCCTGTCCTCTAGTGACCTTCAGGAACCCTCATTCTGACCCTCGGGGCTCTCCAACCTGCACAAAAAGCCCACATCGAGCGTGCACCTCTTCCCCAGCCCCTCCAGTTGCCTTGTGCTCTCTATTGATGGGACGATTCACGAGCACCTGCCCCCCCCCCCATTTTCCCTGGTCCTTTATCGAGTCGCTCTCCACTCGGTAGCACTTACTGGTTCAGTCTTCTCATATTGACTCCCTCTGGGGTGGTGTCTCGGGTCACTTATGGTTGTCTTGGACGAGCCCTGATCTGGGCTGGGTGTGAGCTTCAAGGACCACATCTTGAAGACCTGCAGAGGGCTGAGTCCAGGCAGCTGCTCCCTTGCCAAACATGCGTGTCTGGAGACACAGTCCATTCTGGGACTTCCGGCTTGGTGGGTGGAGTGTGGGCTAGACATCATTTCCAGCTGACCTCCCAGCAGAACGAGGCCAAGGTCTTCACAGGATCTTCTTCAGTGGAGTTTGGCACAGAGTCTGGAAGTAACATAGACCCATGATAGGGACTGGTTAAATTACAATAAATCTATAAAATGCAATGTTAGATACCCATTTGAACAGCAAGATAGAGCCATATCTACTAAAGGTGACACAATTTATTGAATAAGGAGGAAAGAAGAATGTGGAAATACGTTCTATTAATACATGAAAAAGGGTAGAAAAGGATTCCAGGTACACATTTGCTTATATGCTCCTAAACTACATCTGGAAAGATACCCAAGAACTTATAGCAGAGAGGAGAACTAACCCAGGGCCCTGAGAGTGAAAAGCAGGAGGGATTTAATTTTCACTGGCTATTTCTTGTAGAGTACTTATTTTAAAAAGTCATTTGTGGCCACCACTTCTTCATAGTTGGTTAACAAGATAGCTAGATATGCAAATAGATAAATGATAATTTAAAGGTACTTTGAATTCAAGAAGCATGTAGAAACTTAATTAAATGAAAAAAATTCTGCACAAAGGACAGTACGCACAAACTCAGGTGAATCTGGCAATATCCTTTTGCCTCCAAGGAATGAAAGAAGTAAAGCTCACTGTTTATCAGAATGTCCTTTGGTGGGTCCCATCAGCCATTTGATGGATTCTAGAACAAGCAGTATCTGAGAACCTCCCATACATGTGCCAGCACTGAGATGCGCACGTCTGCTGTAGAGAAGAATAAGACATGCTTGTTCACCCGGATCTCACAGCTCATGGGGAAGGCAGACACGTCACACGTCACACATCAACATGATGCCATACCAGGCCATGCAATAAAGGCTCAACCCAAAGATGTTGGAGAATGGTCCACTGAAGGGGTTACTGAGAGTCTGGAGAACTGCATGATTTCAGAGCTCAAGGTAACTTCAGAACTCAACTAGTTCAATTCTTTCATTAAAAAGTAAGAGAAACAAAACTGACCAAGACTGAACAAAGATAAAGGGGCAGAACTTGGGGGGGTGTTGAGTCAAGTATACATTTCAATTCTGCTGTGTAACAAACATCCCCATCCCCTACAGTGTGAACAATAAGCATTTATTTAGCTCAAGGCCTATGGGTTACTAGAGAGGGGACAGAGACTAGCTGGCATGATTCTGATCTGTTTTATGTGGCTTTCATCCAACATGTTGCCTGAGCACATCATTCTCCTGGCCTGAAGGTGTGCAAGGGAGAAAAGGGAACACACGTGGTCTTAGAGGAAGGATTCTTGAAATTGGCATACTGACACTTCTTCTAGTCCATTATGGCTAAAGACAGCCAAATAGATGCACTCAAATTACAGGCGTGGGAGTTATTTTACGCTTTTTTGTCTGAAGAAAATGAAATCACAGGGCAAAAGGTGCAGGTAGGTCTAGGGACGAAGAATTAAGGTTGATAATGCAAAAGATGGCATGGGGTTTAACCAGTATCTTCTGATCACAGCCTTGTGCAGAAGGCTGTCTCTCAGAAAAAAAAGTTGCTGGTGTGGGGAAGTCCAAATACCCTGGAGGGAAAGGGGATCTGTAGACTTCGCACTTGTAACCACACTGGTTGTCAACAGTGGCACTCACCTTCCCTAGAAAGCTGGCTGGCATGTAGGAGTTGATCTTATTTCTTCCCTTCCTAACACATTTCAATCTGCCTTAGATTCTGCATAGGTGTGCAAGGGCTGGAGAATAAATGCTGGGGGGCACCCATCTGCTCTAATCTCACATTGAGGGTGAGAGTACAGGGCAGGGAACAGAGCTGTGTTTAGGGAAGTAGAAAAGACAATTGCTCTCTTCTTGCATAAATGTCAAAAATGGTATCTTTGCCATTATTTGTTCAAAGCTAATATAAAACATGGTGTGGTTGTGAGTAGGATGAGATGTTTCAAGATGATAGCATCAAAGTACAACCTTGAGACCCAGAGAAGGAAGCTGTGTTTTTGCCCAAGTTTGCTGATCTGCAAAGCACAAGGCACAGGCTTCAGCCCTGCCAGGTCCTTCTCCCAGACGCTTAGGATTAGTTAAACCTCTGAAGTGGATTGGGCAGGTAGAAGGACCTGTGGGGTTCTGGCTCAGGGTATTAGGAAGACTCACCAGGACTATTACCTTCATGCCTGGCATTTCCTGGAGGCAAGATTTCTAAAAATTGGTAAGCACTGTGGCAAGCACTGAAATAACTGTTATCACACTGCTTAACACCTAAATTGCATACATTATTGCTGGGGAAGAAGCAAATTTGACTGGTGGGTGTTGAGGAGGTTGTTTTTGGGATAACTGTGTTGCAAAGACATTCTGAGATGATTCACTGAGTTACTGATGATAAGGCACAGAAAGGAGAAAGGCAAAAAATAATAACAATAGATACCCACGTTGTTATGTGCTGGATATCGCTACAAAACCATCTTCCTCACTGCCCCCATCAGAGTAGGGACAGGCATATGACCCAACATCTTCCAATCAGACTCTTTCCTGGGACTTTGATTTAGAATGAAGTCAGGAAAGGGTAGTGGAAACCTCACAGTTTTGTTGATTCCAATGTTGACACTTGAGTAAGACCATTATGGATTTTATGTGACAACTTGACTGGGCCACTGGCTACCCAGATATTTTAGTCAAACATTATTCTTGATGTGTCTATGAGGGTGTTTCTGGTTAAGATTAATATCTGAAAGTGCAGAGTGAGTTAATCAGATTTGTCCTCCCTAGTGAGGAAGGGCCTTCTCCAATCCATTGGAGGTCTGAAGGAAGGAAAAGGCAGGATAAGGGAGACTTTTATCTCTCTCTGCCTGACTGCTTTTGAGCTGGGTCTTCTGTCTCTTTCTGCAACTTGAACTAGAACTTACACTATCATCTCTGCACTCAGACTGGAATCACAGCACCTGCTCTCTTGGGTCTCTAGAATATAGAGTCAGGGACTTCTCAGTTGTCATAAATGTGTCAAGAAGTATAACAAATACCCATGTCAATGTACATGTATCTCCTACTGGTCCTGTGTCTCTGGAGAACACTAGCTAATAAAATCATCAAGAGGTCCTTTAGAAGTGCCAAATGTTTTGACTTTGCCTCCTGCCATCCTGGAAACTAAGCCTTATTTCTCTCAATGGTTAATTTTTATTTAAATAATTAAGAGCCAGATTCTATTACTAGGACCAAAGAACTATAGCTAATAATGCAATGCTAGATTGATAAGGCAAATCCCATCCTCCTCTAAAGGTTAAAAAAAAAAGAAAGAAAAATTCCAAAGTTCATACAGGTGAAATAATTGAACTATCACACAGCTAGAGAGTGGTGGAGCCAGAATTTTAAGCAGTCTGCTTGTACCTACGGCTTGTGCTCTTTCCTATCTTTGGGCTTGCCAGTCAGAAGGTGGCAGAACAGATGCTGAAAACTGGACTGGGACCCTGGACTCGGCTTTTCACCAACTCCTGAGCCACAGAAACTCCTAAGAGTCTACTTCCTGACTCATCTGAAGCAAAGAAGATGTTATGTGGTTGAAGAATGATAGACTAAAGCATGGTCAGTTCCGATCCCGAGCTAAGTGCCAAACATAGAGATTCCCACTAAATCATGGGGGGTTCTGCCATCTAAGGGATCTGGGGGTCAGAATGCATCTCTTGGCTCATCTCTGGATGTAAATTTTGTGACAGTTCTTTGCTAATCTGATTCATGGCCATGGGAACCAATCACTTTTCATTCCCAAAAGGGCCTTTGATATAAATGGATCAATAAGGAACATCAGCATTCACTGAACCTTATTTGGGCTAGACGCTGTCCCAAATGTTTTCCATAGATCATCGCCTTTGATTGTCACGTCAATATTAGCCTTATCTCCATTTTAGATAAGAAAAACTAAACAGAAACCTAAATAACTTTACTAAGGTCTCTGAGCTGGAATGTGAACCCAAGCAATGTGGCTCTCAGACAAACAGCAGAAGATGCTGGGGCCCGTGATGGAAACCCCTGCCTTCACAGCTACTTCCACAACTGTGGTCCAGGTCTCACAGTCTGGGTGGATGCATCTCAAAGCTCACTGACTGTGTGGTACCTCTCTGGATCATGACATAGGAATTGCAAGCTTGGCTGGTCTGGAAAATTCTCACAATAAATCAAGTCCTGCCTGTTCCCTACCCCCTCCCCCCCGCCAATCTTGCCCCTTCTAAGAAACAGCAACTATGCAACTACCCACATCCCTAGGATGGGATGGGGTTGAGGGAATGGAGAGAGGGCAGCTCATCTGGTCTGTTGGCATTTCCTGTCCTCTGTCCTGAACTGCTCTATCCCTGCCTTTGACATTCCCAATAGGCATCAGCCAGCCTCCTCGGCACCTCTGCTAAGCTTCACAAATTGGTGCAGTCTGCGTTTTATGTGAAAAAAAAAACCAGATAAGAAAATAGACATTCCCCACTTACCCACCCACAATCTTGCTTTCAGAGGACTCTGAACCTGCAGCCATAATCAGCTAGCCCAATTAGCTGCTAAGAGAGGAAAGGATGGGAGACGATTATGCAGACGTCTGGCTTCCCAGGGCCTTGATGGCCCCAGGGACCTGAGCAGCACTGGGGAAAGGCCATGGATCTGGAGTTATGTCTGTGCTCATTTTCAATTATCCTTTGCTATTAACTCACAATATGATCATTACTACTATTCTTCAAGACGGGCTGATTTGCTGATCGGGTTGACTGACTCAGTGAAGGTGTTCAGCTTCTTTGAGGCCATTTCCATATCTGTACAATGAAGGCAACAGGCTATGTAGCTGCCAACATTGCTATGTGAATTAAAGAGAGAATATATGTCATACACTTAGTCACTAACACATACACAGTACGTAAACTTATCCGGTGTATTATCACAAGTCTGGTATGCTTAGTGAACATTTATTGAACATCTATTATGTGTCAGGTATTGTGTTAGGTACTTTAAAAAATCTTATTTAATTATCACTAACCCCTAAGAGGTAATTCTTATTTTTATTCCATTTCACAACCAGAGAATTCCAAAATGTTAAGTATTTGCTCAAGGGTCACATTAGAGCTTAATTGGCAGAGATGCTATTACTGTGACTATCACTATTAGTTTTGTCACACAGAGCTCAACTCTCTAACGATGCTTACTTAAATCCCATCTGTCTATCTCACACATGTCTGTGCCCAGACATACTTGAAGACTCTCAGACACACCTGACTACAGAAGGGATATACATTGTGCAATACATAGACTCATTAAATTACAGAATCCCACCCACAGGATTAGAATGCCCCTCTGCTTTCTACAATTCCATTCAGTGCCCAACTAATCTGGTAGACAAATGCTGGTTAATAATGGCTTTCCCTTACCAGGGGTAGCTGAATTTTAACAGGTGAATACCACAATGCAAATAATGGGAGAATTATTTGCTCATAAGGGATTTCTCTTGTCTTCAGTAGGAAGGCAAGAGAGAGAATTGTAGGAAAATAAACTTTTATTTTTTCATTCACATTATTGGCCACCAGCTATGTGTCATCTACGGTGCAAGAAAGCTATGATGAGAGGACTTGATGCTTGGCCTCACTGCTGGTGTTACAGTTATTCTTGACACACCCTCCTAATGCCGCCTATGGGTGGATGGAACCAGTCACAACCTGGGGTTTGTGGTTCTGTTTAGAATCTTTATTGTGGATTACAGTATCCACCAGCCACATGGTCCATTTATGTTTGAATTTAAATTTATTAAAATTCAAGTTGAAAAGCCTTCAGCTCTTTGGTCCCCACAGTCGTTTTTCAAGTGCTCACTACCTCCATCCCCTACAAGTCAAGAGTTCAACACCTCCGTGGCACTGACGGCTGGGTACCCCATTGAGTGATGCGACATTTTCATCACTGTTTCACTGAATGATACCAGGCTAAAAGACCAAGGGATGAAGATTGTTGAGAGATATCTAAATTCTACGCTCCTCTCATGCACAAGGTAAAATGGAGGCCCACAGAGAGGTAGCCACAGAATGTGTCTGTAGCTTGTGCAGCTGAAAGTGACAGCTTGCTGTGCCTTTACCAATACCACCCCTACCTCCAGCCCTCCTCGTGCACCCCTGCACACACCACGGATTAAGAGTCATCGACTGCAGATTTGACATGGCTTTGCAGGTTCCGGGGGTGAGAGTCCATCTTCAGAGAGGCTGATCTCCAGACGAGACCCCACCATCCCCCAGGTGACTTTGCACATCAGTAACCTCAGCAACAAAAGAGCAGCAGTTTCTCTTTATGCATGGCTCTGGCTATTATGCCAAGCACCTGCAAGCATTATCAATATCAAATCTTCCAGCATCCCAAAGAATTTATTATTGTTCTTACAGAAAAAGAAACCAAGACTTAGAAAGGGGAGGCGGTTTGCCCAAGCTCATCCACCTACAAAGACGGAGACCTGAATTGGAACCTGGGCTTCTCGGTCGCGAGCCCGCATCTCTTCTGCTCGCTCTCTAATCTAATATTTCATTTAAAGCTTCATCTTCACAGGATGGGAAATGATTATAATTGCAGATTTTCTTCTTTCTTGGGCTTGCTTCAAATTCAAATATCAAAACAAATGTAAAACCATAGTTTAAACAAGAACATCCCCACTGGAAAAGCCACGCGTACGCTTCCTTGGCCCCAGATTTTAGCAGCTCGGCATACACCTCTGTTCTGAAGCCCTGGAAACCCTTCCGTGGGTCACAGAAGGGCCCAGAAGGAGCCACATCTGAGGCTTCTCCAAACACAGGACTACACATCGTGGATGGATACAAAGAATTAAGCAGCATCCTGGACAACCCCAGCAGTCCCAGAATGGAAGAAGGGGAGGAACAAAGGCAGGAAGATTTGCTTGAAGACAGGATCTTTCCAACCACAGCCTTGGCGGTGCCATTTCAAATCTGTGTCAGCCGAGAAGGAGAGTCAGCTTTCTTCTTGTGCAATAAAGTGCTATCATCTCTTATTCATGTCAGGTTTACCTTGTAATGTCACTTTGACAACTAAAATATTTGTTTGAGGGTTCTCCTGACACGTCTGCTAGGGCGGGAGAAGGCAGCTGGCTGGAGAGTTTCCTCGCCAGTGATAGAGTTTGTTTGGCAAAACTGAGTATGTGAAATGAGTCCATGGGGACCGCCTGAACCAAATGGGAACATGAGACGGAGAGGGGACACTTGAAACACACCACAGGGGCCTTTGAGTGTCAACTAAGGAATCTGGACTTGATTTAAGAAGCAATAAGTATTCTAGAAGTGGGATTTGTTGTTTACTTGTTTATAGCAAAAGATCACCATGATCTGGGCTTATTGGATCATTTTGCAAGTACTAAGCACCTGCTATGTGCCAGGCACTCTTAGGCCCTGAGGACTCAAGGATGACCAGACAGAGACAGTCAAGCTCCATAGAGCTTGTATTAATCTAGCATAGTGATTCGTAAATGGGCACATTTGGAAATGTCAGGAAGTATTTGGCATTTTCATAACTGAGGGGGGGATCTTGTTTGCTTTGGAATCCAGGAGTTCAGAACAGGGATTTTCTTAAATAGCTTTCAATACACGGAACGGCTGCCTGCAACAAAGAACTGACAAATTATCCAATAGTGCTAAACTTGGAAAACCCTGGTCTACGAAGTCATGAAGTCACCAGTGAGCTAGTCCTGTTCCTTGCATGTACATTGCAGACAGGACCACAGAGCATGTAAGGAGGAGATCAGGCAGAGAAGGTATCTGTGGGATGGCTCTGGAATTCATCCGTGTGTATACTGCTGTCGAGTATTAGGTGTTACATCTTACACATGCTCCCAAGCAACCTGCGAGACAGAACTAATGTCATCTCACAGATGACGGAAGTGAAATGCAGACAGGCTATGTAACCGGCCAAAGACCATCTAGATAATAGCAGGGCCTGGCTATTAGAGAAGGCAATTTGACCCCATGACCTGCTGAGGATCACCCTCTGTGTGTGGTATTGGGGGACAACCAGTGGCCATCCCCAGCTGGGCTGCCTGTCTTAAATTGTCGTCTTGAACTCTGCAACACAATTTGAGAAAATGTCATCAGAAAGGCTTGGTACGGATTCTCTCAGCAGATGTTTCTAGACTCCTGACACTACTCCGGGTCCCATTCTCCCATCCATTCTGCAAGCTGACCTCTTCTCTCATCAGTAAGCACCCCTGTCTGCTTATGCAAGACGTGATTAGTTTCTGTCATTTGCAACCAGAGAATTCTGGTCCAGAAAAGCTCCAGGAAGAAGGTTCTGGATGTATGGGGCTCTGCTGACCTCTGGAAGCAACCAGGGAGTCAGTCTGTAATGCAGGAAACATGGACTGTGAAGACGGGACCGAAACTTGCTCAAGGAATGGGAGACGCAGAGATAGGAGGCGCTGTCAGGCCTCCTGCCCGGGAGCTTGGAAAACAGGTGACTCAGGTTGCAGCAGGTGCATTCGCCCATATCAAGCCACCCAGGATTGAACCTTTGCTCTCTCTCTGACTCATCATACAATTTTGAACAAGTCATTTAATATTCTGAACCAGTTTCCCGTTCCCGAAGGAGGTGTATATTAATGCTGCTTGGTGGAGTTCATGAGAAGACCAAATGAGCGAACAGTGTAGTTCACCACTCCCAAGGTTCACATTCTGCGTATTTTACAAATCCCTGAAATCAGGATTCAGTTCACAATGGATAGTGGATCACAGATGACTGGATGAGCTACTGTTCTCTGCATAAAATAAAAGTGTGAGTTATTGATTTCATCTTCTAGCCAGTGATACAGTATGCCTGGAACATTACATAGGCTTAAAATATTAGGAATTACTGTTTCCATTTTTATCTCAGCTCTCAGAGCGTTTTCAGCATTCAGTCAGCGCCGGTTCAAAGGAGATTCCTCACTGGTCGGATTTGACCTGCGGGTGCATATAAGCACTCGGACTCTTTAAAGAGCAAGAAAAGGGTGGCACTCTGGGCTCCTTCTTGGGAAAGGAGGTCAGCAGAAACCCACAAACAGAATCCCCCAAGACAGGAAAAAATGATGAAATTTTGGTTGCAAAAAATCACTCTGGACAGGTCCCCCCATTCTTTCAGGGACTTACGCAATCAAGCTTCTCGTCTGCTCTATGGTCTGCAATGCAAACCCCAGACCCCTCCATTTTGGCTTCCTGGTCCCCTTGACTACAGGGGCAACCAGGTGGTGGCAGGTAAAGCAACACCTTACGTCCAGGCTCTGCTGTCCCAGCGATAAGCCCTGCCCAGGTGCTATCCTTCTTCTTCATCTTGCCTACAAAATTGGGTGTTTGATGATTTCTTGATGATTTTCATTGTGGTGATGATGCTATTTATAGGATTTTATTTACAGATGCAATATTTAGTGGGCATGAAGTTCATCCGGGCATTTTAATCACTATCTACTCATGCTAAATAGCTGGCCAGGGAGAGGATAAGTGGCATGGTGATCAAGGCAGCAAGTGGTGGCATCTAACTGTTCAGTTCCATGTCCTTGCTCCTAATGTGTGACCTTCACAGGGAAACGAGCCAGCTACTCTCTGTTCCTGTGACCCCATCTGCACAACAAGAGTGACAATGGCTAAACCTTGTGTACAAGGCATGGCACAGTGCGGAGCACATGTACTTAGTTGTCACAATCACCTATGTGCTGGACGTCCATGAACGTTCCCATTTTACAGGTTAGGAAGAGTGCCCTGTTACACAACTGGACAACAGGCTGTCTCCAGAATCTCCAGGTGGATGGCAAGACATTGAACTTGAAAACAGGGCTCAGGGCCAGACAAGCACAGTAAAGGCTGCTACCGTGACACAATCCCTATATCCCGCACCTGCCGTGTGACCACTCTTCGGGCCATGCCCCTCAACATACGCTCTCTCACATCCTCACAGTACCCTGGGAAATGGGCTTGTTTTTACCCCTTCCGTTTGAAGACAAGCTGAGCATGGGAATTTTGTCTTCACAGATCACCAGGTACCTTTATAGGTGCTAGAGGTGATAACCCCTGAGGGGCCAGGTGTCCCAGCTTCAAGACCCCTTCTCCCTCCAGTATATCTGTGGCTCCAGCAGGTCCTATTTGACAGAGAGTGCATCCACAGATCATTCCAAGAGGACCAAGAAGGACTTGGATGCTGCTGCAGACCACGGTGGTCAAGAATGAGGGGTGTGAGGGGCTGGAGCGGTGGCTCTGTGGGTACAGCGCTTGCATGGCTTGCACAAGTTCACAGGTTCAAACCTCAGCACCACATACACAATGAAGTGCCAGAGCAATAAAAGCCATACAAAAAACTGAAAAGTTGAATAAAAATTGATTCTCTCTTTCCCTCTCTCTCTTTCACTATCCCTCTCTCTAAAAACAAATAAATAAAAAAATGAGGGGTGTGGTAAGAAGTCTTAACATGAGGTCTACTCTCCCAACATTTTTTTATCCTTCTTTCCTCTTTCTCTCTTTCTTCCTTTCTGTCCTTTCTTCTTTCTTTCTCTTTCTTTTGTACTGGGGATGGAACCAAAGGGCATATTACCACCAAGCTACATCCCCTTTTTATTTTGAGCCTAGGACCTCATCAGGTTGCCCAGGCTGACCTCAACCTTGTGATCCTCCTGCCTCATCCTTCCAGGCAGTGGGGTTCACAGGTGTGCGCAGCCCACCTGGCTTCTCAACCGATTTTAAGTGTGGAACGCAGCCCTGCTAATTGTGGGTGCCACGTTGTACAGCCAATCTGAAGAGTGCACTCATGTCGCACAGCTGAGACCCCACACCAGCTGCACCGTTCCCCAGCCCCTCCTCCCAGTCTAGTGTTCCTATTCCCTGCTTTTGTGAGTGTCTTTTAGACTCCACCTTTAAATATTCTTACCATGAAAAAGAGAGAGACAGACAGACAGAAAGAAAGAGAAAGGGGGAGGGCTGTGGAGGAGAAGGGAGGATTTGGGAAGGGAGGGGGCAGAGAAGGTTAAGGGCAGGAAGGGAAAGGAAACTTCTGGAGATGATAGATGTGTCTGTTACCTTGATTGCAATGATGGCTTCACAAACGTATGCAAAAAATCCAAATTCATCAAATTGTATAGATTAAGTCTACAGTGTTTTCACACCAATAAATCTGCTAAAAAAATTCATCAGGGGGCTGGAGCGATGGCTCCGCGGTACAGTGCTTGCCTGGCATGTGTAAGGATCCAAGTTCCATCCCAAGCACCACATGCACAAGTAAGTGGAGGAAAAACAAAACCCAGATGAAAAATTAAAATTAACTCTTTCTCTCTTAAAAATTTTTTTTTAAAAAATCACCAGACATTGCTCTCAGCATATAATGAATTGCCCTTGAATTAATCCTAAAATTCCAGAGGAAAAGGGAGGTTGGTGACCTTCTAGCTCCAGCCTTCTCTTTGCAGCGAGAGACTCTGGAGACCTGCCCAAGGGGTGCAGCTTGCTCTCTGCAGAGCCCAAGCAAAATCTGGTAACCTCTGTCTCCCAGCTGAACGCCGGCTCCTGCTGCTCGCCCAACACGGAGAGCGTGTGGCTTCCAGTCAAGTCTTTTAATGTACAGTTTATTTTGGCATTGTAAAAGCTGTGCGTGTTTGCTATAGAAAATTGGGAAAATACAGAAATGAAGAAAGTTGTAACAAAAATAAGATGATCTGTTTCCCACCACCCAGAGAGCTGTAGATAACTTGGCATGTTTCCTTCTAGGCCTTTCCCTACGCTGAGATCTTTGTTTGTTTTCTTTTTCGTTTTTACATACTTGTGAATGCTCTGTGTACACAATTTGCAACCAGCCTTCCCACTTAAATTAGAAATATTTTCCCATGTTGTTACAGACTGTTCATAAACAACGTTGGCTTCTCAATCACGAAGTACAACGGTCCGCTGCCCTCCTCCAACCCTCCCTACAGCAACCTATTCGTAGCCCCTGGGGAACCACTTTTAACCATTGGCTTTTAAAGTTTTCCTGACAGTTACCTCCATTTGGCTAAATAGCGTGCAGCTTCTAGACCGCTCCACCGCAAGAATTATCTGCTGGATTCCCACCAGGCTGGGTGGAGAAGGACTTCCTCTCCACAGCCCCCACACACATCCTCCCTCCTGCCTCTACCCCCAGTGGTGTGCCTTCACTTTTAAAATACCCTTCTTGGTTACCTTTATAATCATACATGGCACACCCAAGCCTCACCTCCCCTTTCTCAATTGCGTTGTATTTTATAATAGTTTAGAAGGTCTCACCTTGTTATCCTCCTTGACACTTCTCAACCACCAATCCTGGATGTTCTTTAAGTCGGTTTTGATAATGTTTATGTTCTCTCCTGAGTCTATCGGTAATAAATTGATGCTTTTTCCATAAGTTGATCCTAGTACTTGAAAACTATTAAGAATTTCCATTATGAAGAATGGGAGTCTACGAATGACGGAATAATATTCCTCATTGTGATTGTAACACAATTTATATAACTATTATAAATGCTTAGGTTGGATTTTAATGAGGTTTTTTGTTTAATTATTTGCTCTTATAAATTACACTGTGATGAAAATATTTGATTTTCTGTGTCTGCATCTATGATGATTTTGTGGGAGGCCTGATAGTAGTCAGAAGGGCACCTGATACATTGGGTATTCTTGATCAGTATTTGTCACATTAATAGAGGGACTGTGGAAGGTCTGAACAGTTTTAAGGCCTTGACATATTGCAAAATTACTCTCCAGCAAGTCTTCTGAGTAGTAAAGTAGCCACTGCATATTCATGAAATCCAGGATTGTATGTGGGGGCTTGGAGAAAACACTTGCATTACCTTCATTTCAAAAAGATCAGGGGTGGGGAGAGTGCCACTGAAGGAGAAAGGAGGGAGGCCAAAAAACACTGGCCCACAGCCAAACATGGCCCACTACCCAATTTTGTAGAAAAAAATGTGTCAGCTTTCCGTCACTGTGACAAAATACCTGAAAATGTCAACTTTCAGGAGAAAAGGTTTCTTGGCTCACAGATTCAGCCCTTGGCCCCTTGGCACTGTTGTTTCTGTGCTGTCGCAAGGCAGAACATCAAGGCTCCCCGGCAAGATGCAGGGTGCAGCCCAAGGCCATACTTTCTCCGTCTGTGGCCCAGCCCCTAAATTTCTGCCACCTCCTAAGAGACCAGGAAAGCATGAGTCTGTCAATGGATTAATCCATCAATGAGGTCAGAGCTCTCGATCCAATTCCCTCTCAAAGGCCCCACCTCTGAACACCGCTGCATTGGGGACCAAGCCTTCCACACTGTGAAGTCTCCGTGCTGCAACAGCATAGCAGGGTCATTTTGACAAAGACCATAGAACCCTAAAGACCCACAGAGCCTAAAATAGTCACTCTCTGGCCTTTTGCAGAAATATAGGCACCCTTTTGGGACAGAAGATCTTGAAGAACAAGACTAAGGTGTCTCCTACGCTGGTTTCAGCTAAGTGGCTCCTTACCTCCCTTCCTGGATCTTCTTCACAATGTCCCAAGCATGTGCCTATCTCAGTAGACGAGGACTGAACAGTCATGTGGTTTCAATGTGAGTCCTAAGCACTTATGGATTTTGACTCACTTTGGCAGCAATCCCGTAAACTGTTACTGATACCATCGACCTCATCGTTACCAAAGAGAGAGCTGCCATGAAGTAGCTTGCACAAACCGTAACTCTGGGAAGCAGTGGAGAGTCACATCGGGGAGGTGGCAGCTGAGGCTCCAAGCTCTTCCCTGCCATGTTCACAACCTCATGGGGAGAAACGAGCAGACAGCCAGCTCCACCCCAAAGACAAATCAGCTCACATTTTTCCAGACTGGACAGCTTGGCCCTTCCAAGCTCCTAATCCCCTTCTTTGCTTGATACCCTAACCCACAGGGGTGGCCTTTTAGAACGTTAAGTTTAACCAGTACGGCTCATCTCAGAGCTGATTGAAACCCTCCAAACTGCCCCACTGAATCCTTTCCCTTCCCATCCCCAGATAGGGACTCAGAAGATGAGAAAGCTGATCTCTTCACTGGACTGGGCTGGAAACACATATTTACAGAAAGTATTTAGGGTTGCCAGATAAAATACAGCATTCCCTCTTAAATTTCACTTGCTGATAGCAGATGAATGTTTTAGAACCAGTAATCCTAATACTGCATGGGACACGCATTTAAAAAGAATCGTTATTGTTTATCTGAAATATGAATTTAACTGATTGTCGTACACACACATAATAACGCATAACATACAAAAAGGTAGTGTGTATGTGATGTATACATTTTGCTAAATTTATATGGTGATTTTCACCTATATTGTCACTCATAAACACCAGAACAGGCTTTTTCCCCAAGAGGATGGGCCTAGAACAAAGAGTACTTTGAAGACTATGACAGCTCAGACCATCTGATGTTTGGGGGGTTCAAGCAGTCCCAGAACATTACATTCCTTTTTCTCATTGCCTGCTCTGCATGTGGTGCCACAGAATAATTATTTCATGAGAGAATCTTAGCATCCCAAATACATTCTGAATATCATAAAAGAGCAAAGGGAACATGAGCATTAGATGTGGAACAAGGCAGGATCAGGAACAAAAATTGTTCTTGCTCTGTGACATATGGCAGCCAGAATATACGCTGTGACAATGGCCTTTCTGAATGCAAGTTCATTTTATTTACAGTGAAACCAACTATAATTGATTAACCATCCTCGCCTTATCATAGAAGTGAGCCCATCTAGAATTTTCTGAAAATCTCAACTCATTGGGTTAATGAGAGGACTGGTCTTTTCTAAAGCTAAAAGTTTTTAAAATTTTACTTTCCAAAAGAAGCAAAGTCTCCCTTTTGTTCATTTCCTCTTTATTATCAACTTACTACTTCCTGTAAAGAGAAAGAGTGAAAAAAAAATCATGTGCACATTCCATAAGGACTTAGAGGTTTATTACATCAGGACTGTAATTCAAACGTGCTTTGGGAAGAATTTTGTCTAATTAGTCATTGGAATCAGCTACCTATGGGAATAAGTGTTAATTCTCGGAATAGGCAAGCAATTAATCATGTCTACTGACAGCGTAAGGCTAGCGTCAGACTCTGAGCTTTCTGGACTCCCATACAGTGAGTGGGAAATAGGCAGCGACCTCATGCTTTTGCCAGCTCCGTGCTCCCTGTGAGGCTCTGCGATAGCTCATCCCTGGATATTTGAATCCTTAAAACCTCAATCACAAGCCAAGGAGAAGAAGCAACATAAAATATAGAGAAAGCACAAGAAGCAACCTTCCATTCAGGAACACATGATATTGATGATACACAGCATTTTTTAAAAAAAATTTACCACGCGACAAACAATGGATGAAGCCCTGTGCACACATTAGGGTGCTTGGTCCCTGCAACAGCTCTGGGATATCGGTGCCATCATTCTCATTGTGGAGATGATGACGCTGAGCTTTGGATTAGATTAATGACTCGTGGAAATTTGCACAGATGGATTTGAGATTCCAAGCTAACCTGACTCCAAAAATCTATGATATATTTATTTCCTAACACCATAGAACCATGTTTGTAATATCTTCAATAAAGTAAGATGAAAATTGTACATGCAGCAAAACTTTCATAAATACTTATTGAGCACCTGCTATGATCTGTCTCACGTGCATCTCTATACACATGTATATGTAGACATGCATGTATGGGTGTGTGCGTGTGTGTGTGTGTGTGTATGCGCGCACGCGCATTAGTTTTATGATATGTCCACAGATTCTTTGATGGCCAAGGTGGAAGTGTATGACCTAGAAGTCTGGGTCATACAACCCTGAGTGGCTTCTTGATTGCCCCTCTGACTCTTGGACTGCTTTGGAGAAGGGTAGCTTCCACATAGAGCAACCCTCGGGGGAAGCTCTCATGGCGAGGCACTGAGACCTGTGGCCAACAGCCACATGGATGGGCCATTGAGGAAGCAGGCTGTCCTCAGCCTCAGGCGATCCAGCCCCAGCCAACTTCCTGACAGCACCTTCATGAGAAATCCTGAGCCACGAAACCACTCTCAGATTGTTGATCTTGAGAAACTTACATTTTCTTTGTTGTTTGCAGTTAGATTTTAGAGTAAATGTTGTGCAGCAATAACTAATACTGTGTGTGTTTGTGTTTGTGTGTGTGTGTGTGTGTGTGTGTCAGATATTGATTTAAAAATCTAAAGGACAGCAGAATGGAGTATAACCAAGATGAGCTGCAAAGGCCCCGGCCCTCTGGAATCCTCCTCTTGTCATCTCCATCTTACTTGACAGCACAGCTTGTATTCAACCAACCTGCCATCCAACCAAACAGAGCCCTGAGTCACTCTTGACCCCTCCGTGTCTCCATTCCTCCCTTCCTATAGATTGGTCATCAGCGACAATACCACTTCCTGTATCCCAATGAGTCTTGCTTCATCTCTTCCTACTCTTGCATGTCTATCCATTAGTTCAAGAACACATTGTTTGCAGCATTTTGTTAGTGAACTCCTATTCATATGTCAAGGCCCCAGAACTTTGCATTAATGCAGAATTCCCTCCACCACCTACGCACCTTGCACACACATCCAGCTTTGGCTTTAAGTGGTCATCTTCCCATCCTACTCTCCCTAGAGCTCCTGGAGGGCAGAGTCTATGTCTGCTTCCTCTTTTTTTTTATTATGAATTTGGTTGTATTTTTTTTAATTTTTGAACAACCATACAAGTTTTTAACAAAATAATACCAAATGTGTGTAGATTCTGGATATTAAAATTACCCCCAGGAAAGCACCACCCCCCATTCCCCATCCTTATCCCTCCCTTCCCCTTCCCCCCATATCTCTAAAAAAGGATATGTTGTATAGCATTACATCTTATCTGGGTTTAACATATGATAGTAGACCAACTTTCTCACTGGTCAGGGTCTAGTCCCAACCTCCACAGATGAGTGGAGACAACCGACCATTATTAGTTCTCTGGGTTAAGCTGATTTTACTCAACATGATTTCTTCCATAGCCATCCATTTGCCTTCAAAGGCTGCAATATCATTGTTTCTAATTGCTGTGTAATATTCCATGGTATATATGTACCACAGTTTTTGGATCCATTCATCCAGTGAGGGACATCTGGGTTGTTTCCATAGCCTAGCAATAGTAAATTGTGCTGCTATGAACATAGATATTGCT
>PVKS010017066.1:0-13897 GCA_004027875.1 Aplodontia rufa | reverse complement strand
CTAAATCCCCTGGAAAGATACCCAGGAGTGCAAATGAAAACCACATTAAGATGTCTGCTTCCTCTTAATCTCTTCTGCTCTAGCAAGAGTCTGGCAAAGGCAGTGATTTGAAATTAGGACTCTACTGCTGATCTATTTCTGTGGGACGAATTATCTCAAAGCATGCGACGTAAAGCAACAAATCTTTAGTATTTCATGTTTTCCGTGGAGTGGGAATGGCAGGGATTCAGTTGAACCATGTGACCCAAGGTCAATCCCAAGGCTACAGTTTCTTCCTCAAGGTTCAAGTGGCAGCAAGTCCACTTCTAGGCTCATTTGTGTGACTGCTTGCAGGGCACAGGTCCTTACTGGCTGGAGTCATCAGGAGCCACGTGGCCTTCTCCACTGGGAAGTCTACAATGCAGAAGTTGATTCCATCAAGCAAGGGAGAGAGAGGAGGAGCAGAGGAAGAAAGCACTGTCTGTGTCACTGATCTCAGAAGGCACAAATCATCAATGTTGCCTCATATTTATTAGATGCAAGTTGCCAGGCGTGCTCAGAGAGGGGATGGGTTGCATCAGAGCCTGTTCACCTGGAGGTGGGAAACATTTAGGAGTTGCCTACCATGATTCCCCCAACCTCGTCTCAGAACAGATGCAGCCTCGGTGTCCTGCCCCTGCTTTGTCTGAAAGCCACCTTCACCTCCTCTGCTGTGTCCTCCTGGGGGAAAGCATAAGCGGACTCCTCTGTCCCTTGAAGTCAATGATGGGAGTCCTCTGTGTAACTCTCTTCACCCATCCATTCATTCTGCATTTCAGCCCTGGTGATGTTGCTTTATCTCACCAATGTTCCGGTTCCCCATCAGCAGGCCAAGGTTAATAACAGAACACACTTCACAAGGCGTCGTGAGGATTGAAAACACAAGTGAAAACTCTCAGCGTAATTCTTGAAAACCTGTAACTTCTCAATCGGCACAAGCAGCTCTTTATTGCTATGGTTCTTTTGCCCCTGGAGGTCAAGAGAGGCAAAAGTCAACCTCGTGTAGTGTGTGTGATGATGGCGTTTCTACAGATCGGGCCCAGAACCAGAGGGTGACAACCCCAAAGAAGACACTGCCCATTGTGTTGGGGTGGGCTGCCCCAAGACAAAGGCTGCACGTGAGCTAAGAGATCCCAGAAGTCAACAAAAAGAGCTGTAGTATGGGCAGAATCAGAGGGAAGCAGGGTCTTTTGTACATTTTCTGCTTTGTTAAATAAATTCCCTAAACAATAAATACGATCCTTTAAAAATTAAGGACACTCAACCATGCTAAGCAACCTCAGGGATCTTATTCTAAAACAGCACTAATAAAAAATTTTTAAATTAAAAAAAAAGGATAACCCCCCCCCAGCACTTTATAAAAGACCATTGCTGATCCAGGAAGCACCTCTGGGATTCTGCTCCACAATCACATCAATTTTACCCAAACTTCATCTTCAATGGGCAGCTATTTCTGTTCTTTTAAAAATTTGGATGAGATTCTAAACATAAAATCACATTGGAAGTGAGCGAGTCAGTACAACGTGTGACCTCCACCTCTACTCGGTTCTGAACCATTTTCATCCACTTGGAAGGGAAGCCCTGCCCGCCCAGCATGATTATCCACTTCCCTGTCCCAGCCAGACCCTGGGAAGTCCCAGGCTGCCTTCTGTCTGCGTACAACAGATATTTACCGCTTCTAGACATTTTTCACATCAACGGCTCTTGCAGGCTGTGAGTTTTTATCGTTGGCTTCTTTCGTTGCGCATGCTTTCGTGTTTTTGAGGTTCCCCCACGTCGTAGCAGGTGTCATGACTGCAGTCCTTTAATGGCTGAGTGCTGCTGCGGTGATATTCCATCACGGCTCGGTGGAACCGCGCAATCTGTCCGTTCATCCAGTGACGTGGGCCGTCACCAGCTCTTGGCTGCTGCAAACGAGCGCACACGTATTCCTTCTGAGGATGGCTTGGGTCCCATCGAGGATATACTTAGAAGTAGAACCGTTCCTATGTTTCTATGTTTAACTTCCTGAGGAACTGTCTCCACTTCCTTTTTCACAGATGGAGAAAATAATAAGATGGCTTAAAATCTAGGCTTCTTGGGTAGAAAAGTCCTTGCCAGTTTTACTGGGTCAGAGCCCACGGAGGAGGCCTACCTGGAGGAGGTGTGATTCGGGGTGTGGATCATTCCTGGGAGACAGTGGAACTCAATGCAAAGAATGGCAGGGTTGGGGTCCCCTCCTAGGGGTCCAGATTTAGCTTTGTGGAGGAGAATCCACGTCATGGACCTGGGACGGAGGCAGGCAGCTCCGTCTGGTTGCAGCCGAGGGGGAAAAACTGGGGCCAGGGGTCTTAGCGATTCCTGCTGGTATTTGGTGTTTTCCTTTCAGAGTCAGGGAAGCTACCTGTCCAGGTTTAGGTTGGGGAAGAACCTGGTATTTCAGGAGGGCCTTTGGGGTCTTGTCCACTTTTCCAGTGTAGACACCTGCACCCTCCACGCACACACACAGGCCAGGGACTTTTTTCCCCTTTCTGAAAAAAGAGGCTAATTTCCTACCTGGACAACTCAGTTCTAGGGGGCACGGATGAGAGGTTGTGTGGCTAGATTGCTGGCCTTCCAGGATTCCCTGGAAAGCCATGACTTGGTTAGACCAAGAGATGACAATCAAAGGCTTTCAGTGTGATAAGGAAACAAATGGCCTCCCCAGATCACACTCCCAACATAAGACCCTCTGCTGCCACCAGTATTCTTTTTTTTTTTAAGTGAGAAGGACAGTGAGATAGAGATGAGAGAGAGAATCAATTTTTATTGAGTTTTTCCCATGGCTTTCGTTGCTCTGACATTTAACTGTGCAGGTGGGTGCTGGGGTTTGAACCTATGTACTTGCGCATGCTGGGCAAGCACCATAACCGCGGAGCCACCCCTCCAGCCCCTCCCAGTATCCTTTAAAATCAGTGTGTGCTCTTCACCCTGGCCACCATTCCCTCTGCAATAGAACAACGGCTATCCTTGTCACCATTGCCACAGCGCTGGTCTCACATCAGACACATTACTCACGCAAAGAATCGAGCGTTCTTGCCTTGACAGTGACTCTGAAAGGTAGGTGACAGCCCCCTCATTTCACAGGAAGGAAAGCGAGGTTCCAAGTGGATAAATTTGGCAGAATTCAGTGCTGGCCTCAGTCCCGTGGTCCTGCTGCACTGGTGCCCCCGACTCCATTCACTCATCACACGCAACGGTGACACCCACACATCGCACGCCGCCAGTTCCTTAAAAACTTCAGCTCCTGCTGAAAATTAAATATCCTTTTCAAACTCATCTCAAGCCTTTGTGCTTATGAAATCACAAGTGCTTGTTAGAATTTTCTTCAACCTGTAGAAATTAACCCAGGACTTTTGGAAGTTGAGGGGCTGGGGTGTAGTTTACTGGTAGAGTTGCTGCCTAGCATGAGTGAGGCCCAGGGTTTCTCCCCAGCACCACCAAAAAAAAAAAAAAAAAAGGTAAGAAAAAAGATGAGAAGGTTTACATCCTGTGCCCATGAACCACCAGATGTGAATTGGGGACCGTCACTAACACGTGACTCGTACTTTGGGTGGCACTTCCTACACCCTGGCTGGACACAAAGCAGGGTATTCTGGTCAACACCACCAATATCACCAGGAACCTGTTAGAAATGCAGAATCTGGGCCCCATGCAAGACACAGCAAATCAGACACTGTGTTTTAGCAAGCTTCCCCACGTAACTCTTAGAGTTTGAGAAGAGTGGAATACAAGATCCCAATGTGCTCGGGTCTCCCTTTCTGAACTCTCCTCTGGGGCTCTGTACCTGTGTGGCTTTGGCAGATCCAGGCCCAGGGTCTTCCAGGCTCTTCTGATCAGTTGGCATCACAGGTCCTCAGTGGTGAATCCACAGTGAGCCCTGGCTTGCAGGGCCAGGGCAGACAGGGCCAGGGCAGACCCCTGCATGTAATCGTGGGTTTCCCAGGGAAGGCTGGGCAGGCATTTTTGAAGAAAAGGAAGGAAGAATCAATAATTAACAAAAAAAAAAAAAAAGGAGAGGAGGAGTCACAGAATGGATGTTGAAGAAGGAAGAAGAAGATCCAGGAGAGTGAAAGAAAGAAAAAGAGGAAAGAGAGAGCGAGGGAGAGAGAGGGAGAGAGAGAGAGAGAGAGAGAAGGGGGATCTCATCACAGGACTGAGAATTGTCCATTTCTGTGCATTTGGAAGAACCCACATTTTCCCCAGCTAAAACCTAGTCTCTTTGAGTAATGTCCCCCCTGGTTGGGGGACAGCCGGGGAGAAAGCAAAGACAGGAGACAATGACACAGGCACATTTATTGATTCCAAACAGACTCCCCTGGGAGCCCATGAGAATGATTTTCAGGATTCAATTGAATTGACTCCTTTTTCAAATTAAATCCTGTCATTGCTCCTCCACAATCGCTGAGCTCTGTCCTAAAGGGGCCTGAATTCCCAATTAATAAATGAGACTTTATTCCACATTCTGCTGATGGCGCAGAGTCGGTGACAGGGCAGGTAGGGAGACCCGCAGGAATGCCCATCTCTCTTGCTGTTTCTCCTGGAGGACCTGCCTGGCTGAGCTAGCTGTGGGGTAGGGAGGGGGAGGAGCGGAGTCACATTTGCTCCCAAAATGGATCCTGTTCTAGAGGAGCGAGCTTCTCTCTGCGGCTTGTTACATCATAGTATCCCACTCAAACGGAACCTGGGGGTGGACTGGGATTGCAAGCCAGCTCATCTTGAAATGCAGGAGTATTGGGGAGAAAAGTGAGCAAGAACCTGCTTCTTTGGGGCTCTTCCACCACCACCTTTCAGGTGCAATTTCACATCCTGGAGGAGGGACACAGCCAGGGTGCTTTGGAACAGGGGGCACTGGGTGGAAGTGGAGGTGGAAGGCAAAATTTAGGAGGCGGAGGTCGGTTTGGAAAGCCGTGCTCCTCTCCGAAGCTTCATCTGAGCTCTGTCATTCAATCCTCACCATAACGCTGCAGAGTAGGCAAAACTAGCACCTGCCGTTCACAGATGAGGAAGCTGAGACACACAGCAGTGGAAGGATGAATCATGCACACGTAGCAGGGGTGTGGGATGACCAGGCTTTGAACTAGGTCACACATCTTTATTTCTGTGGGAAGGTTAACATCACGAACTGCAGAGCCAGCCCACCTAAATTTGAATCCAAGCTCTCCTGCCTACCAGCTGTGTGACTTTGAGCCAGATCCATAACGTCCCTGTGCTTCAATATCTCTACCTGTGAGAGATGGAAATCGTGCCCACTTCAAGGAATCTTGCAGAGTGAGTGGCTGAATCTCAGTGATCTAGATGCTCCCTTGGAGCAGTAGCTGCCTATGCTGGGCAAATGCTAATGTGCTTTTGGCAAATGAAGTCGTAGACCCCAAGCTACAGTGCCACAGCACTGATGTTGGCCTGTTGGAGATGTCACAGCTGGGCTTTATTACATGGGCAGGATGTCACCAGGCTGGACTTGTGAGTGTCCTCCTGCTGGTCCTCTCCATGACAGGCTTTGCGTTGTATTTAGGGCTCTGAGGGGAGCCAAGGAGACTGCTCAATTGAGCCACATGGGGCTGGGGACAGCCCTCCAGGCACCCTGTGCAGGGAGCCTCCCTCTCTGCCTGAGACCAGAGCCTGGTGGCCTGCGGAGGGACTGCACGTGCCCTTCTGACAAACTTCCCATTGCTCTGAAAGCAATAATTAGGCCAGATCTCAGCTTGGGGCCGGGATGTGTTAGAGAGAAGCTCTAGGCCCTTCTTCCCCAGAGCCTATTAACTGAGAGAACGCTCTTTTGCAGGGCTGCACATCAGCTGGCTGAATCTCGGCTCCGCCAGCACTCACTCTGACCTGCGAGGCCCCACGGCATCAGGAAGTGGGTTCCGATCCCAGCTCCACCAGTCACCAGATCGGTGGCCCTGGGCAAGTCACTTACACACTCCATGCTCCGATTCCCTCCTCAGAGAGATGAGGATGATAACGTTGCCCTCTTGATTGCTGTGATTTAGATGAGATAATCCATGGAACGCTTTTAACACAATGCCTGGGTCGTAATCTCTTAGCATTTGTTATTTTTATTGTTGACAATAATATTGGTATCAATTATTAGTAAGATTATGACTCATTATTAGTAGGAAAAGGAATGTTCGGGGGACTTCTCCCAATGGCTTAGACCATCCTCGCGCTCCTGCTTAGTGGGGCTCACCCACGTCTTCACCACTGTCGAACTTCTGATCCCCTAAAGGACAGGTCACGACCAGGAAGCCTGCTAACTACCTGCAGAGAAGGAAGCAGCTCCATGTTTGAATGAGAAGTCACAGAGCACAGTCAGGGGGTTGGCTTCGTTCCCTGCCTGATTCCCCTGAAGTACGTATAGCTTTATCCTTGTAGGAAGGTGCTTGAAGCTCAGGTCCTCCTTCCGCTCTGCCAGGGGAGCGCAAAGCCAGCAGGTATTTCAGCCCTCTTTCTGCCTAAGAGACTCTGTATCCGTTGCCTCCTCTAAATACACCCATGTCTCTCTCTCACCTCCTTCAGCTGCTGGTCGCCTTAGGGACACCACCCCTGACTACCCTATTTCAACTACCAACTGCATCTCTGACATTACCATTCCATCACCCGTCCTGAAATTTCCCCAAGGACAAAAGGAAACTTTAATCACAGGTTTATGTCAACTTGTTCTCAAAAGTATCCACAAAATAAATTTATTCCAATTTCTAAAAAGAAAAAGAAAAGAAAAAAATAAAAGCCTTAAAAAGATCCCATTACTTTTGGCTCAACATTTTGACTCAAAGGACCAGGAATATAATAATATTAAACACAATGAATGGTGAGCAAGAATACGTAGCATGCTAGCCCTTAAAGACAGGCAAAGCTGGAAATAGCCATCCCTTAGCCTAAGCGTAAGGGAATGGATGAGAATGTTATTGAACATCCATTGCGACTTCCTGCAGAGATTTCAAGACTGTGGGGATGCCATTAGAGGGAAACAGAAATCTGGATATTAATATTTATTTACAGTGTGATTCTGATTGGGTGCATGGGAGACTAGACACCAAACTCTTAAGGTTATCACTAACAAAAATACAGATGGTATTCCTTTTACTTCTTCTGTATTTTAAGATATTTTTACAGTGAACTTGCAGTATACTTATAATAAAGAAATAATGTTCTAATATACATGAAAGGTTTCATTACAACCCCCATGAATGCATGGTCGGACGACAGAGAGAACGTGCTCCATCTGTGTCCCCGTCACTGTCACCCAGCCTATTCCCGGTGTTCTTGGATGCAGCGAGCAGGGATCTGCTCTTGGTGTGTGTTGTTCAGGAAACAGCAGGCCTAGCAAGAGTCAACACTTTTGATAGTACAAATGCATAAACATTGCCAGGATTTATTGTATAAAATGATAAAAAAAAACTTGAAGATGTAACCACTTACTTCCCCACCTTCAGAAATCCCAGCATCTGTTTTGAAAAAAAAAAATCCAATGAAGAGTGAAGAGTGGGGAATTTTGCAGAATAAAATAATGTCATAAGACTTTTCTTCCACATTGACAGAAGAAAGGGTAGGGTGGGAGGGAAAGGAGGTTTTCAGTAAAATGAGAGATTTTTCTGCTCTTCCCTTGAAGGCCCAGCTGGAGGCTGGATTTTGTGGCATGAGTGTGATGGGGAGACCTGCAGGAGTGGGGATCACAGGTCGCTTCCCAGACGTGCAAGGCAGGCACAGGAAAGGCTTTCCCCTTCTCCGACTGGCACACACTGAGGTAGGTACAGGCTCGGGAGATGCCGGCTGGTCCCGTGAGGACTTCTCTTGTGACTCTGGGCAATTCAGCTCTCTCAATCAGTCCCCCTTCTTCAATCAATCCAGCCTTCTGTCTCTGGCATCCCACTTGCGGTGCCCCTCTCTGCGCACTGAGCTGCATTTTTCACCACTAGTGTTCACACTCCCCTGTCTTTTTCGGGATCTTTCCTCCTCTCACCCCGCAAGCTCTCCACTGCAATGTAACACCACACCTGTGGCACCTGGGATAGCCCTTACCTGCCCACCCTCAGCAGGAAGGGGAACCAGCCAAGGTGAAAAGACCCATTGCTGGCTCAGATCCTGGAATGCAAACCAAGGTCAGTCTCTAATTTCCACCGCCCTCTGAGGGACAGGTCAACGTTGGGCAGCACCTGCCTGATACTCTGCGCTAGTACCAGGGCAAGAGAATCCATGAAGATTTTGAAAAAGACACTGTGGGATCCTGCAGGTTGATTCTAGAAGCTTCGATTGAGTGTAGCACTTGTCCAGACGGGTGAGCATCTGGAGGGGCCAGACAGCTTCCTGTGATTCAGGCTGATCAGGTCAATGCTGTAGGTCAGATCAGGACCTTCAACTAGAGCTCCATAACCAAACGAAATCTGCAGAGGCATTTCCTTGGCCAGTGCAATGACTGCTACTCATTCAAACTACTTGTCAGCATATGAAACTTGAATGAGCCACATGGCAACCCACATTTCTAACTTTTTTCCAAAAACAATAACATTAACAACAAAAGATTTTTTTATCTTTAAATATCTTATCTCCTTCACTTTTTTTTTATTTGTTCAAGATAGTCTTACATTTAGGAGGGAACTGTTGCCACACAATCGTGAACACATGCAAAATGACAGAGCAAGCCAAGGCTGGTGCCATTCCATGGTCTCCCCACTTTGGGTTCCCCCCGACCCCATGTTTCCCCTACTTAACTCCCATGTTAGTTGGGCTTCTCGTGGAGGTCAGAGGCTCCCCACCGGGTTGATAACCCTCTTACCCCCTCCCTCCAGCTGCCTTGATGTCCCTTCTAAACCCTCCCTGCTCCCTGCTCCCTTCCCTTCAACCCCCAGTGTCAAAGACAAGGTTCCCCCTGCTCATGTAAAAAATTCACCCATGTTGAGGTTATTATTAGCTCAGCCAACTATCAGTCTGTTTCTGATTGTATTCTAGCTTCCACATATGAGAGAAAACATTCTGTCCTTGGGTCTCGGAGTTTGAGATATTTCACTCAGCATAATTTTTTCCATCTCCATCCATTTGGCTGCAAATGCCATGATATCATTGTCTCTAATAGCTGAGCAGTATTCCATTGTATATTTGTACCACAGTTTTTGAATCCACTCGTCGAGTGAGGGGCATCTGGGTTGGTTCCATAGTCTAGCTATAGTAAATTGAGCTGCTAAAATCTGTGATGAAGCTGTATCTCTCTAATACACCCATTCTAGCTCTTTTCAGAAAATACCCAGGAGTGGGACAGCTGGGTCAAAAGGTGGTTCCAGCCCTAATATTTTGAGGAGTCTCCACACTGCTTTCCAGAGTGGCTGTACCAGTTTGCAGTCCCACCAGCAATGTGACAGTGCTCCTCTCATCCTATTGCCCCTCCAGCACCTGTCATTGTTCGTATTCTTCATTTTTGCCACTCTGACTGGAGTGAGGTGGAATCTCAGTGAAGTTTTGATTTGCATTTCTCTGATTGCTAGTGATGTAGAGCATTTTCTCATATGTTTATAGAATTTTTGAACTTCCTCTTTTGAGAAATTTCTATTTAGCTCCCTAGTCCATTTGTTAATTGGATTATTTATGGTTTTGGTGTTCAGTTATTTGAGTTCTTTGTGTATTCTGGATATTAGCCCTCTGGCCAAGGTGTAGCAGGCAAAGATTTTCTGTAGGTTCTCTCTTGACTAATTCTTTAGCTGTGCAGAAGCTTTTTAGTTTAATGACATCCCATTCATTGATTCTTGGCTTTAATGCTTGTGCTATGGGAGTCTTGTTAAGGAAGGCGGTGCCAACCCCTATGTCATGTAGTGCTGATCCTACTTTTTCTTCAAGCAATTGTGTAGTTGCTGGTTTTATTTCCAGATCCTTGAACCATTTTGATTTGATTCTTGTGCAGGCTGAGAGGTAAGGATCCAAGGCCCTACCATGCTGTTTTTGTTATTATAGCCCTATAGTATAATTTCAGGCCAGGAATTATGACACCTACTGCTTCCTCTTTCCTGCTTAGTAATGTTTGGGCTATTCTGAGTCTTCTGCTATTCCATATGAATTTGAGAATTGCTTTTTCTATATCTGTGAAGAATGTCATTGGTATCTTGATGGGGATTGCACTGAATCTGTATAGGGCTTTGGGTAGAATGGCCCTTTTAATTATATTGATTCTGCCTAACCAAGAACATGGAATGTTTTTCCATCTACTCAGGTCTTCTGCAATTTCTTTTTTAATGTTATGTTCAATAGTTTTCATTGTAGAGGTCCTTAATATCCTTCGTTAGATTGATGCCCAAGCATTTTATTGTTTTTGAGGAGATCGTGAGTGGGACAGAGTTCCTGGTTTCTTCTTCGGTGGACTTGTTGCTGGAGCATAGGAAAGCTAATGATTGGTGAGTACAACAAAGATCCGATGTCCTAGCTGAAAGCATTAACTCTGGTTTGGAATCATTGCAATGGTGGCGAAGAGCCAAGCCCTCTGAGCTCCTGTTTCCTCAAATGTGAAATGGGAATGAAGGTGGTGGTGACGCCACCTACTCAGATGCAATCGGAAGGGGAGGAGTAAATGAACTGATGCCAGCTGTGCTCTCCGAACAGGGCCTATTGACGCGTGAGCTGCAGAACCTTTGCTGCCCTGTGCGGGTCTCGAACCCTCGGCCTGGGTGCACAACACGGCTCCCCCTTGGGGTCGATAGAGCCTCGCCCGCCCGTTCGGTTGTGCTTCCCACTGGACTCAAAGCACTCCTGACACCAGCTGCATCTGTGAGCTTGAGACCCCTGCTCTTACAGCGGCTATGCTATTTGCCCATGTGGGACCACAAGGGTGACAGTGCCTTGCGGATCAGTTCGGAGACCCCATGGCTGCTGTCTCCTGCCACCAGCAAGCCTGAGTGCGTCCGGTGGAGCATTCTTTGCTCCCCTGCCTTGACCATGTGACATGGTTTGGCAACTGAATGAAGCACAATTGATAATGTGTTCTTTTGAGCCTTGATGGCTTTAGGTCGTCTTCATGCAACCTCTAGACAATGACATCTCTGTACGTCCAAAGCATCTTATTCTCACGTTTAACAGTCTTATGAATCCAGGACTAGAATTTCCAGCATTTTCCAGCTGATGGTATTTAAGCTAAGCCACTTGACCAAGGCAGCCCAGCCTGCAAAGCATGGATTCAAACCCTGGAAGTCTAGCTTCTGTGTCCTGGCTCTCCATCACTGCACGATCTGCCACTGCAGCAGTTAAGAGCTTGGCAGGTGGCATAGCAAACATGACTGAGTGGTTGATTAGCCATAGGAGGTAAGGGACAGGGAGTCCAAAGTAGTGCAAAAACAAGACAGTCTTCTCATTTGTTCTAGGCAAAATGTGTGTGCACTTTCGTGTGTGGTGTGTGTGTGTGTGTGTGTGTGTGTATGCCCACTTACAATGGCAAACAAGAAAAAGAACCAAGTGTCATTTATTTTCTCCCTCAGAGTCAGATTTTGATTAGAGATGAGTCATGGGAGAGTGACTACTGTCACCAAATATTTGAAAGACTTTCACGTGGAAGTTGATTCTGACTTGCTTTCTGGAGATCAAGAAATCAGGACTATGACAAATACGTAGAAAATTTGGAGAGACTAGATTTAAATGTAAGGTATGAGTTTCAGTGGTCAACACTTTGTATGAATGGAATGAGCTGCTCTGGAGGCGCAGAGATGCCAGCCAGCGCAGGTGTCGAAGAAGGACTCCAGGTCATCTGGTGGGGATGATGAATAGGCGCCGCCAGCCCTCTGTGGGAGGGGAGGATGGGTGGGTGTGAGTGTGGGTGTGGATGTCAGATAAATAATAAGTTATTTCAAAGCAATCACAGAACCACTGTCTGAAATAACTTGTTTTGAATTTACCCACCCCAGCTGGCTACCCATTCGAGTCTTGTGGAATATGCAGAAGCTATTTAGAATGTTTACTTTTTTCAGTAAATATGGTAGCCATGACTTGACCCAAGACACAGCAACATGGGAGAACCTCACCTGGGTCTTCTTGGTTCTGTCTGGTTCTAAAAATATATATCCTCATCTGACGGAGGTCAGCATTTCTTCTCTCCAGAACAGAGATTGATTCTAACGTTTCTGCTAAGGAAAGCAAGCATACATATTGTATTTCCAAAAGCTGACTTCAGGGAGTAGAGGCAAGGGACTCTGATCCCACTGGATAATCTACAACTCTTGCCTCCTGGCATTTTTTTTTAAATAGAGAAGGGCAGTGAAAGAAAGAGAGAAAGAATCAATTTTTATTGAGTTTTTCACATGGCTTTCGTTGCTCTGACACTTAGTTGTGTACGTGGGTGCTGGGGTTTGAACCCATGTACTTGTGCATGCCAGGCAAGTGCCGTAACTGCTGAGCCACTGCTCCAGCCCCCCTGCTACATTTTTAAGTGGGCTTTGAGAGCGGTCACTTTCTAAACAGCTTCTCAGATCACAGTATGCGGACGGCCTCCTCTTCCTTCACCACTTCCTGCTCTCAGCTTCTCTTGGAATAAAGGATTTTCTCGTATCAATCCCTCTCATCTAAGAAGCTGAGGCTCTCTGGTAGGAAGCAGTTGACCCATTCTGAAATGAGGGGTGGATCTCTGAAACTTGGGCTGGACCACCCAATGAGGCTGGCAGGAAGAAATAGACACCAGTGTAAACTGAGAATATGAGAAGCAATTGGAAAGATAAAAGCCACATGGAAAAATCGGCCACTTGATTTTGTACGAGCACAGGGCTGGATCCACAGTCTAAATAAAAGAATCAGGGAAATGTAGAGGCAGAGTCATTCCACCATGTGAGATACAAAGGCAGCAACCTAGAGGGAACCCGCAGGGCAAGGCAGGATAGCCACCTCTGTTGCAGGGGTCCCGCTGCACGGTACACACTTCTTAAAGCAGAAGTCAGGACAAACACACATGTATTTTGAGTGGCAATCCACTCTTGGTCAGAGCCCAGAGGCTCTTAGAAATCAGGGTCTCAGTTCACCCTTGGCCAACCAGTTCAGCACCATGGACAGGACACAGGGGCCACCGTGTGTCTAACAAACCCATGTGTTAGAACCAGCAAAGGCGTAGCAGCACATAATGTAGGGGAACTTTAGCTATTAGGAGAGGCGGGGGACAGGCAGAGAGATGGAGATAGGGAGGGATCTAGGGAGACCATCAACAGTGCAGCAAACTACCCCTGCCAGGGTCCCAATAATATTTATGCAATCATTTAATTCTGAAAAATTCACAGTCTAAGCATTTATATCAGTTGTGTAGGAAAAATATAGAAGAATCCAGAGACTGGGGTGTGGGTGATGTAGGGGTAACCACTGGTTTAGGAGTAAATGCATATTATATTGTTACTTTATATGCATTTATGATTGAACAATAACTCAACTCCTTAATAAAAAATTTAAAAAATAAAGTGAGAAATAAACCATCCATTTGAGTGTAAAAAAATGTAGCATTCAAAAACAAAGAAGTTAAAATGGGGAATATTGGGAATGTTAACAGCCTGAAATTTATATGCACTATTGAGCTTCCAATAAATTGATTTTCACATTAAAAAAAAAAGGAACACATCATAAAGCAGGAAAAAATCAAAGGGAAATCCATTCCAGTGACCAAAAAATGAGGAAAAACACATAGACACAGGTTGAAGAGGTTCCAGAGGCCCAAGGAAGGGGACGGAATCTAGACGGGAAGCTCTGTGACCAAGAGGTGGAGGCCTCTACCTTTTCCATGTCTCTCAGCAGTAGCCATGAGTTGGTGGCTTCATGGTGCATCATAGGAAGCTTGGAGGTGAACTGCAGTTTGCCTGGGGGTGGGAGAGTGAGAATGTCACAGTGGGTGGGGTAGGAGGCGTGCATGTCATAGCGT
>PVKS010017065.1:0-42729 GCA_004027875.1 Aplodontia rufa | reverse complement strand
AAAGATAATTCACCATAACCAAGTGGACTTCATTCCAGGGATTCAAGTATGGTTCAACACATGCAAATCAATGTGTCTTTTTTCACTTAAACAAAACCCACATGATCATCTCAATTGAAGCAGAAAATGGCCTTTGATAAAAACCTATCATTAATTCATGTTTCAAACACTGGAGATCTAAGGAATACAAAGAACTTACATACAAAGAACTTTGATTCATGTCACATTTTCATTATGTGAGAATATATGAATGTATAATAACGAATCCCTTTACCATGTAAGACTATGGTTGCATCAATAAAAGAAAAAAGAAGAAAAAAGATTTAACGTGGATTTAAAAATTCAAATAGATTTTTAAAAAGTGCACAAGTTTTTCAACAGTCTCTTCATCTTCCTTCCTCTTGCTTTTAGACACACATACACACACTCATATACACACAAAATGGATATGTGTATATAGCTAATTAATTGTTGGAATAGATTGTCTCATTAAAGGTTTTTAAAAATTTTTATTTATTGATTGATTTTTAATTCGTTCAAGATAGTCTTTCATTTAGGAGGAAATTGTTGTCATACAATCATGAACAAATGTATAATGCCAGAGCAAGCCGAGGCTAATACCATTCCATGTTTTTCCCGCTTTGGGTTCACTTGATCGCATGTTTCCCCCTACTTAACCCCACGTTAGTTGGGTTTCTCGTGGAAGTCAAAAGTTCCCCACTGGGTTGATACCCCCATACTCCCTCCTCCAGTAGCCTTGATATCCCTCCTATCCCCTCCCCCTGTCCTGTTCCTCTCCCTTCATCCCCAAGCATCCTAGGGAAGGCTCCCCCTGTTCCTGTAAAAATTCACCTATATTGAGGTTATTATTAGCTTAGCCAATTGTCAGCCTATTTCCAATTGTGTTCTTTCACATGTTAGAGAAAACATTTGGCCCTTGAGTCTCTGAGTTTGGGATATTTCACTCAGCATAATTTTTCTATCTCCATCCATTTGGCTTCAAATGCCATAATATTGTTCTAACATTTGAGTAGAATTCCATTGTATATATGTACCACAGTTTTTGAATCCACTCTTCCAGTGAGGGACATCTGGGTTGGTTCCATAGTCTAGCTATGGTAAACTGAGCTGCTAAAATAGTTGATGAAGCTGTATCTCTGTAATATGCCAAATGCAACTCTTTTGGGAAAATACTCAAGTGGGATAGCTTGTGATAAGGTGGTTCAAGACCCAGATTTTTGAGGAATCTCCACACTGCTTTCCAGAGTGGCTGTACCAGTTTGCAGTCCCACCAGCAATGTGACAGTGTTCCTCTCTTCGCATAGCCCCTCCAACATCTGTCATTTTTCATTTTCTTCATTTTTGCCACTGACAGGAGTGAGGTGGAATCACTAAAGGTTTAGAAAAAAATATTCAGTGAATTCCAATGAATTCTCAAGATGAATTCAGGTATGTTATTGATAATGTGAATACTTAAATAATAAACTGAAATGTTGGATAAATTATGAATTCTGGTTTAAGACTGAACAAAAAGTACATTAGTATAGTCATTTAAAATGTAGACATTTATTGTCAGAAATGTATACTCTAGTATTTGTGTTCAAATAAATTTAAAAAAAGACACCAGTTTTTTCAACAAAGTTTCTCTCCAACTTCCTTCCTGTACCTTAGAGATATACACGCGCTCACTCATATACATACACACAAAAGTGAACAGATACTTCTGTATTCTTGAATGTTTATTTTATTTTTTATTTGGTACCAGGGATGGATGCTTACTGAGTTACATCCCCAGGGTTTTTGTTTTGTTTTGTTTTGTTTGTTTGTTTTTTGAGATAGGTTCTCACCAAGTTTCTTGGGCTTTGCTATGTTAAGTTGCTGAGGTTGGTTTTGAACTTGCAATCCTCCCGCCTAAGTCTCCTAAATTGCTGGAATTACATAGCACCTAGCTTCTTGGATGCTTTTTTAGTGATTTGAAAGGAAAAATACTAGAAATAATACAAAGAAATAGACACACAGTGTATTTTCTGCTCTGGCTCATTTGAACATTCTGATCATTTTTATTTCTTTCACTACCTCTGGATTCTGATAATAATTCTTGCTTACTTGTGCAGAACAATCATTTTTATTGTACCGGTTTGCATATTTAAAATGCATGTGTATATTAAAGTACAACATATATTTAGGAGAAAGCTACCACTCAATTGTAGCATGAAGCTAAGCTAGGGAGAAAATTTTTTACTTTCTTGCATGAATGAATGTAACAATAGAAACAAGTGACTCTTCAGGGTCATTTTATGGCCACAGAGTATATAATAGAGGGAGGATGTATGATTATATGAAAACTACCTGATTAGCTGTTTTAAGTTGAAGAGATATTCAGGAGAATATGATTTGAAGAAGTGGTGACATTTATCTTTTTGTTTATTTTATATGTGGTTTCCCTCCCACTGCAATCAAGGCATCTAAATTGAATTCATGATAAGGACTATATAAGGCAAAGGTGTCATCTAAAAGAGTAGATTTAGCAGTTTAGTAAGTTCTATCAGAGTGGTCATCCTCCTGATTATATTTATGTTTTCAACGCAATACTTGTCAGTGGGGAAAAGAGAAAATAAAAGAGTCAGAGGAATAGACTCCTTGCCCTGGTCTCTGTCATGGACAATATTAATGCCTTTAGGTACCATATCTATGCCCACTTCCAGGAGTTTTGAGATTAATTATAAATGCAAATATAAAATGCAATCAAATATACTGTAATACAGTGTATATGATTACCATTATTTCAATTTTGTAAAAAACTTCTAAAAGCAAGGAACATGTTTTCTAGGTATAAATAAAAACCCACTAATTGCAGACACTCTCCTCTGGTCCCGTAAATAATCTGTCAATCCAACTTTTCTTTGTAAATTAAGCCAGATGTTGGAAATATGGCAAGAGTCAATGCACATAGTCAAAAAGGAGATCCATATGGTCATAGAGACATACCTTTTACCAAACTGCCAGGAAAATAGTTCAAATGTATTTCTATAGTTTTATATATATTTGTGTGTGCATTTGTACAATGGAAGTGAAAAGAAAATACTAAAACATATGGAGTAAAGAGGATCAGAATAAGAATTGCTTATTTAGGATTGATAGAGTTATCAGGATGGGTATCCTGAATGTGTACTGTGTGTATCCAGGGAAACTCTATGTGTCTTTAGCAAACTGTTTGAACACCTGTACAAGTACAGTGCCCTTTAGGATGGGAATAACAGAGAAAGTTTTTTTTTTATTTTCCTTCATAGTTGCAGTATTTAACATAAATTATCCTCTTCTGGAATTTTTTGTATCTATTGTTTTACTCCACACAAATTTCAAGTTGACACGCTGCAATGATTTTCAGTGTTAAAAGAGGATCCATGAGTTTCAAAATCTCTCTATATTTTCAGATCCTTGGTCTCCATTTATAAGCTCACTTATTTTGGATATATTAAGTTATATGTCTTCTCATGTTTAAATGGAAACAATAACATTAATGTTTAACCTCCTTACAGAGTTTCTCTGTAAATCACTTCAAATTTTATGCAAATTATCTGAGAACATAGTTTTTAACAAAGATTAATTTCCATAGGATCTCACATTGAAAACCTTACATTCTATTTTATTGACTAAATATTAGTTTAATTCTACATTTGCATCTTATTACAATTGCCTGTTTAGTCGGGAATCTATGCAAAGTGTTCCTGATCCAAGTTAAAAATTTCTGCTGGTCTGTAACTCAGTGGCTCAGTGGTAGGGCATTTGCCTAGCAAATGCAAAATCCTTGATTTGATCCCCTGCACTGAAATTATAAAAAACAGAGGTAGAGTAATGATCCAAGTTAAGAATTTCTCCATATATACAATCCAGTTGGGTATAACCAAACTTTCCTACAATCCTCAACCAAATAAACAGCTATTAATATAAATTGATATATACTTTTGCTTCCAATGAAATATAATTAATCTTAATTGAAAACATTAGTTTGTAGCTCTTTTGCTGATTTTAATAATTTTCTTTATTGTATTGATAATGTGAATAGATAAAAACATAAAAAAATTTTAGTTTCATATTAAAATTTATAACTAATATTTGAATGAAAAACTCAAAAAGCAAATTCATTTTTTGAACTAACAGTTGTGGAAAACTCTCAAAATTACAATCAAAAATTTAAAAAATCATATCATATTTTTGTGGGCTACATATTCCATCATAAATCATTTCATTGTCTTTTGATATTAAGGGCTATAGATGCAAAGCATTTCTTTTTATTATTTATTTAATTTAATTTTTACTTTTTCTTTACTTTCTTTGTGTCTTGTACTCCCTTTTGTTTCTTATTTAGGAAATGCTAAATCTAATTTTCAGAATATATACATATCATATTGTTTCATTGGAAGTATTTTTGATATATAGCAACTAAATTTGTTAATTAAAAAAAGCATAAAAAAGTGCCACTAATTATACTCTATTTTAGAATGATATACATTTCCCAAAATGCAAACAAACAAAAACAGAAAAAAAATGGTTCTTACTTCCTTGTGGAAAAGATTTTCCAGCGTGGACTCTTTCCTTGAATTGAATGATGTTGCTGTAATCTTTATTACTACTATTACAATGACTACTACTACTACTGTTTTTGTAAAGAGTAAATCTTATAAATTTAGGTCATGTTATGAACTATGAGATTGTACTTTTTAAAATATATTTTCACGAACTCATAATATATCTTCTTTTTCTTCATAAACATTGAAATATCATTTTTACATTTTAACCAACGAGTTGGAAAATACTTATTGAAAATTTTGTGTTTAAGCATATGTTGAAAGACTAGATTAGCAAGGTGAAAACAAGATAAGAGTTGAAGAGAAATCTGATTTTGTGTCTGCTTCTCTGGAAGAAGTTAATGTTCTATTTTTCAGAGAATATTTGTGGACAGAACGAACATTGTGGCTAATGTCATGGGTAGTACAGTAAAGACAAAATTGGAATCTGGTTCTCATTTGATTAGGCCAGTATACTAACTAGAAGATTAAGATAATTATTCCATTGGTGAAGATAATTCACTGGAGAAAGATTTTCACTTTACAGACATCTCATGTTTCTATACTTCTCTTTGTGAAAAGATAAAGTATAACTCTTGTTAACACTTTTTCCATGCAGCATTACTCTATGTTGTATTTTAATTATTAAATTATAACAAAAATAATCAAATGAGGAATTAAAATTAAAATTTATAAATGGAAAGGGAACTCAACACTGTACATAAAATTTTATTTTTAGTTTACATTTAAACTATGTATGTTTACACACAAGATTTCATTCATTTATTTATATGAGGTAGTGAAGACCTCTTTAACATTAATATTTCAATAGAGGTATGAAGGAAAGGAGAAAATAAGCTGTGTAGTATTTGGAAAGAAGCAACTTCTCAGAGGTTCAATGTCTAGATGTAGGACCTGTCAAAGGACATCTAGAAGCTAATGTAGCTGAAACAGCAAACAAAGGAAGACATGGTGGAAGATGAAGTCAAGAGTCAATTCACTTAAATATGTAACTCATGATAAATCCTTGGGTTTAATATTGAGTAAGCTGAAAACAATGGTTTGTTTTAAGCAGAAGAGTGATATTATATAATTTAAACTTTAAAAGAAACATAAGACTGAGTGGCTATTCTATAGTACAAAGATGTCTTGAGTTTTACTGAAGGGTTGAAGGTAGAGGTATTGAGAAATTATCACTTTTTTTTCTATAAAGTGGAATATAGAACCCAAAATCATACTGATGGAATATATTTGGAGTAAGAGGAAAGAAAGAAGTCAAGGTTAATAATCTGCATAAATAATGGAAGAATGGAGTTGATATTGACAGAGATGGGGTAGACTGTGGAAGCTGGTTTAGTGACAGGTCAGAAAAACCTTTTGGAATTAGTTGAGTCTACATTGCTAGAACTAAGGTGAGAAACTACTGATATTTAGACTTGTTCATATAATAGAGCTATTTGGATTTCAGTCATAATCCCCAAAAGACATAATGCTAGATATTATAATGCCAAGTGTTGAAATCTAGAGAGATCAAAATCCTTAAAGTCTAAAATCATGAAAGATCAAAATTCTAAACTTATAATTCTGAAAAAGTATTTTATAAGTTCTTTAAAAGATATTTGCTTATATTTTTTTCCATTTTCAAGTTATGTATTTATTATTAGCATGTATATATTACATTTATAGGTGTATTACATATTGTACATGTTACTAATTGTACATATATCAGAGTGATTAAGTATGGTTTGTTAGTTGTTAAGTAGGGCAAAGACCATAATAACCTTTATTCTTTTTTTTTTTTAATTTTTTTATTTTTGAGCAACCTTACAAGATTTTAACAAAACTTTGCTTATATTTTTAAAGGGAATTTATTTGAGAAATATAAAACATATCACACGATATCTGAGGACATATTTCACACACAAAATAGGCAATAACAAATATATTTATAAAGTTTAGAGTCAGGTATACTTACAACATTAACATGAGTTTAAGAGTTATGAGCTAAACCTTATTCAAAAAGAAATAGGTCAAGATCCACAGCCAACCCAACAAACCTCCCTCTGATCCCAACCAGGTGCCCAGGACAGTCCCAAGAAGAACCCATGGGCCGAAGACGGTGGTCCCAGTCGACAGGCACCCAGGTCAGCCCCAAGGAGGACCCCTCCACCAGCTGCCACCCTGCCCGCTCCTGCCTCAGTCAGGATCTTGGTACTTGCGGTCAGGCACCCCAAAAGAATGCCCTTACCTAGAGCTGCCCCACCTACATGTCCTGTGGGACCAGGACTCTGGTCCTGAACTGGCAGGAGCCAAGGCCACCCCCAAAAGGGATCCCCCTCAAAAACTGCCTCACCCACCCACTGCAGGCCAAGGACTTGGTGCAGGCCCAGCAGGACCACTGCCCAATGCCACCTTGCCCACCTGCCCTGTGGGCCCAGGACACCACCAAGAAGAACCCCTACCAATAGCGATGGCCTCCACCCAACATTCAACTTGGGACTCCAGTAATGAGCCAGCAGGTGCTCAGGACACCTTGGGGAAGTCACAGTGCATACCTGCCAGTTTCCACTATATTGGGTCCATATCCACTACCAAGGATTCAGGTTCTATTGTGACATGCAGGCAAGACCCTTCTAGTCCTCCCTGGACCTCCAAGACCCTAGGACAAAGTGATGCACAATGAGGCCATTGCATTTCAACAATCTAGGAGGCTGCCCTGCCTCCCCAATGGGTTACAGATATGTACCCTAGAGCCTTGAACAAAAGGTGCAGCAACAACAACAACAAAAAAGAAAAACTCCAGGAAAAAGTAGCTTTCTGGAAGAAAGTGCTCATCATAGGGGTTGTGTCAGACCCAACTTTTCACATGCAAGGGGAAGTACCTAAAGACATACTTTGCTTCAGCACATGGAATCTCAATTCAAAGATCTGGAAGAAGCTTTTCAACAATGAGGCATCAAACTAGGAAAGATTCACCTCAATCCAGCACTCCTTAACCAAGGAGCCCACAGCAGGGAGCAGGATGAAAACCTAGAAAAAATTATCAGTGATCTGATTACTAAAAGGAACAATGAACTAAAAAAAAAAGATTTAATGAAGGGACTCAGTGAGAAAACTCAGGAGATGAAAACCTCTGGTACCAAAGAAATAAGATATATTGAAAAAGAAAGTAATAGAACTAAAGTCTTCAGGAAATACAATCAGAGGAATGATGGAAGAACTTAATAATAGATTAACTTCTATAGAAAACAGAACCTCGGCTCTTAAAGAAAGAACTTGTGACTATAAGGATAGGCTGAGTAAGCTTGCACTCATGGTTGACAAAAAGAAAAGAAAACTCACAAAGTATGAGCAAAACTTTCAAAATGTCTGGAACAAATTCAGAAGAAACAACCTAAAAGTAGTTGGGATAAAAGAGAAAACTGAAACTTGCCTGAATGGCATAGAGAACATTCTTAATGAAAGTGTTAAAGAAAGTGTCTGCATTTTAAAGTAGAGTAAGATATGCTCATCCAGGAATCTTATAGTATACCCAATGAACATAATCAAGAGAGAAGCTCACCAGGACACATAGTATTCAAAATGTATAACAGGGAGATTGAGGAAAGTATATTAAAACCTGCAAGAGTGAAATACCAAATCACATTCAGAGGCAAGCCAATAAGAATCACAAGTGACATTTCAACTAAGACCCTAGAAGCAAAAAGATCCTGGAAGGAGACATTTCAATCTCTGAATGACCACAAACTGCAACTAGTCTACTATACCCAGGCAGAATTAATATAATTAAAATGGTCATTCTGCCAAAAGTTATATACAGATTCAATGCCATACCCATCAAGATACCATTGTCATTTTCTACAGATACAGAAAAAGCAATTCTCATATTCATTTATAAGAAAAACAAACTCAGGCTAGTCAAAATACTACTAAACAAGGAACAAAATGGGAAGTTTCAAAATAGAAGATCTAAAATTATACTATAGAGGTGTAGTAACAAAAACAGCATGATATTGGTATCAAAAGGGGCATGAAGACCAATGGAAAAGAAGACTCTGAGACAAACCCACAAATCTTTAGACATCTCATATTTGACAAAGGGGGTAAAAATATAACATGGAGGATGACAGCCTATTCAACAAATGATGCAGGACAAACAGGACAGCTACTTGCAGCAAGATGAAATTATATTTCTATCTCTCACCTTGCACAAAAATTAAATCAAAATGAATCAAGAAACTAGGAGTTAAACCAGCTACCATAAAACTGCTAGAAGAAAAAGTAGGAGCAACACTATAGCATACAGGAGTGTGAAATGTCTTTCTCAATAAAAATCCTAAAAAGAAAGAACTAAAGTCAGGGATCAGTAAGTGGGATTCCATTAAACTAAAAAGCTTTTGCTCAGCCATGGTATTTGTCAAAACTGTGAATAGAGAACCTACAGAATGGGAGATAATCATGACCTATGAACCCTCCAACAGGAGTCTAATATTCAAAATTTACAAAGAACTCAAAAAACTTAATATCAAAACCACAACAGTCCCATCAATAAATGGGCCAGAGAACTAAATAGACTGTTCTCAACAGAGAAAATTGAGCAGGCCAATTAATACATGAGAAAGTGTTCAAAATTACTAGTAATCAGATAAAAGCAAACTAAAACTACACTAAGATTTCACCTGATACCAGTGAGACGGGCAATGACTGGAGAGGTTGGGGGGATATAGGAACGCTAGCACTCTGTTGGTTGAACTGAAGACTGGTCCAGCCACACTGGAAAGCAGTGTGGCGACGCCTAAAAAAATTAGGGATTGATCCACCATGTAACCTTGCTATCCGTCTTTTGGGTATTTTCCCATAAGAGCTAGAATCAGTATGTTACAGTGACACAGCAAAACCTTTGTTCATAGCAACTCAATTTACCATAGCTAAATTATGGAATCAACCCAGATGCCCATCACTTGATGAATATATCCAAAAGCTGTGTATACACACACACCCACACATACACACATACAATGGAGTTCTACTCAGGTATTAAAAATAATATCATGGACTTTGAAGGTAAATGGATGGCACTGGGAAAAAATTATGCTGAACTAAAGTTAAAGTAGCCAAACCCTTAGACTGAAGGGTCAAATGGTTTTCCTCAGTGTTGAGGCAAGAGCAAAACCCAGGCTTGGGTGAAAGGTAGTCAAGCTCATGTATTAGACTCATCAAATCAGAAGAAGCATATAATCTCAGATGTGTAGTGGTGGCAGAAGAGAGGGAAGAGAAGAGAGGTTAGGGATAGAAAGGGATGATAGAGATGGATCCATGGGGTGAATCAATAATGTAAGTTACTCTTATTCCACCAAGAAGCCAGGAAATACTTATGCAATCATGTGATTCTGGAAAATGCACAATCATATATGCATTAAATAAATTAATATTCTCTAAAGTTCTTTACATAATTTATACTTCCAATATTGAGAATGATGGGAAGATGAAACACATAGCATAGCAAAATTTTAAAAAATAATGCTGATAATTTAAATTTGTGGTAAAAAATAAAAGAAAATTCTGAAACAAACCAAAATAAAACAAAGCTGGAAAGGATATTTGACATATGAAAATGAATTACACTGTGCTGGAGCAGTGGTAAGTGGTTAGAGCACTTGCCTGATATGAACAAGGACCCAGTTTCAAAACCTAGCCCCATGTACACAATTAACTGTCAGAAAACTAAAAGTAGATAAATAAATGAATAAAACTGATTCTCTCTTTTAGAAAATGCATTTCAGAGGTAGATTATAAACATTGACACAGAGGTAGTCTATTTTTGCTGGCTAAATTTTAATGACCATGTGCCACATTTTGAAGGTGTGCATAACCATGAATAACTGTTCTTTTGTTTTTCACACACAACTCTCCTAGGGAGATATTTCTTATTCATTTTCTACATGTTACTGCTCTTTTTTGAAACTCTTCTATGAGTCTATATTACGCTGACATTAGTAAATTCCAATGTTTTTATGGTTTATACTACACCAGTAATATTATTAGCCTAATATTGTTACCTGGCAACTGACTGCATGTAACTATGTGATATTTGTTATATTATCTTTATTCTATTTACATGAATTTCTCTACACAAATACATTATAAAGTTCCTAAAATCAAAGATGCTACGCTTCCCAGGATTTTGCAATAATAATCTTAGTATATACATAGAAAATATCCACATAAACATTTTTAGTAAATAAAGGAAATAATATAATGAATGGTTTGCCTCCTAGATTTATCATATGTTTAATAATAATTTATGTGAAGTTTCAAGGGTTTTGGAAATGTAATATCTCACTGACGAGCTACTATCACTCTGAAGACCATGTAAGTTCTCAGCAGTCTGTTGGCTGATCTATCTTTTATTCAACAACAAAACTAGTTTGTCATCTTAGATTTCACTTCTGCCATATAAAGTAGATGGTAAACTACACTCTTGTCAAAATTAATGTTTAATGCATGTTTTCAGTGCTAAGAATGCCCTGCTAATAGCATAAACAACAGAACTATAGTTTTTATTCGCAAATGATGAAATAAAAAAATTTTTAAAAATATTTTCAAAGGAAAACTAAACCATTTGCAATTTATGGAACAGAAGTTAATTGGAGGAGATACATTGTATAGAAAAAAAGAAAATTTTATATTCAGCATTAATTCCAAAACACTTAGAGATTTATATCTTTTATGAAAAAGCTGAAACAAAGGAAAGATAGGTGAGAAAGTGTCTGCAGGAATGACAAAAGATCAAAAATCTTATATAGCATTGTCAGATGCTTCAAATATAAAATCTTGAAGGATTCAGCTAAGAGTTATAAAAAGCAGGTGTTTGTTCTAAAACTAGAAACCAGAACCATGAAAACTTCTCAGATGAAAATTAATGAAAGGAAATCTCATAAATGTGTCAGAAAAAGATAATTATTATCTCAGATATAAACCAGATGCTCTCCTGTAGGCTGCATGTTTACATTCTCAGAAGTTTCTGCTTACACCAGATCTATTCTATGGGATACACATGTATTTTGTAGAGAAAGGTGCTGATAACTGGAAAATAGCAGAATCAAGATTTCAGATTTGGAGATTTTTTACAATATTGTTTATTCTATCTGGATTTGGAATATGCTTTCTTTTGGAGACATTAATGATCACAGTTTTGTGAGTTTTATAAATTATATTTTTGTGAAATTCATTTTCTCTACCAGGTTCCTCCTTTTACATAATTTATAAAATGAGTGCATAGATGTGTATTATATATAGCCTTGCAATACCCCTTTGTAAAACTGATTCAAATTTTATTATTAAAGGTAAATAAAACAGCTATTTGTAATTATGTAAATTCTTTAGGAAATTCAATTCTATTCAATTATATACCTGATTATATTCCTTAATATGTGGCTGGAGATTTGACTAAATAACAGTGTTCTGGATCAAGGCAAATGATCGGTGATCCTAGGCAAATTAACCCATCAAAAATGAACGAGCTCCAAATACTGACCAACCAGATCAACATGACTCAATCAACATCAAAATCGATGAGGTGGAAACAGTCTGCCTTCAGTGAAAGTCAATGATGGTGAAAATGAACTACCTTGAACTTGACTTTTACAAATTTGGAGCCTGCCTTGAATAAGTGTATTTCAGGAATAATGGATTCCTATCTCTTGCTAGTCCCTTTATAATCCCATAGAACATAAGAATAATTCCTCATTATAGTACTTAGAATCTCTTATAAGAATCAGCCAAAATCATTAATCTGAAGACTGAAAAATAAAAGCATTACCTATCAGTTCAGGAGAGTCATACTTTTTAAATGCGAAAAATGGGCACATCATTAACAACTCTTTAGATAAATAGCTTACTTGTCCTGTAACAAATCTCAATCACTTCCATCCTTTTTCCACTCTGTAAAAATGCAGCAAAATGTCTGTTTGCAAGGTGGCTTAAAATAGGATTCTTAGATGATCAGTAAGTAAAACACTGTTTTGGTACCTAGGCTTTTCCCCCAAACAAAACAAAATAACTTTATTTTTCTATTTAACTATAGGTCCAAATTTGTCTTGATTCTTGGAGGAGGCTGCTGATGGAAAGGGGTCAGTAAGCACAGTGTGCATTATTTATTCTTGCAGTCTGATGTGTCAGAAATTCCTTCAGTCATTCAACCCTCTCACTTTCTCCCTAAAGTTAAATAAGGGGTGCCTACATTACTAATTCTAAAACCATATTATCTATCTATCTTATGCTTCTTTCCAAAGATGTATGCTATGCTCCCTGATGAGTTTCTAATTTTTCTAAGATATCATCCTGAATAATTCTGTCACCAAAACATAGTGATCCCCAAATGTGCTTTCTATATAGTCTTTGGAAATTATACCTTATAATTAATACTTATCTGAAGTAGTGGTCAAGATGCTTTGTTGTAAAAGGATTGACAATAACTATTTGGTGGTGTATAAAGTCTCTGTCAAACTGTTCAAATGTGAAGGCTGCCATAGATGATGCTGTATGAGAATTAATATGGTTGTATCCTAATCAAGTTTGTAATTTTCGTGTGTCAAAATATTATTCTTATTTAACTTTCAATAATTTGAATTTGTAACATCTATTAAGTTGTAGGAAATACAAAAAGAAGTGGTAGACCAGATTTACCTTGCAAGCAGTAGTCTTGACCCCTGGTCTAAGGTACACATATAATGAATTTTTATACATTTATAGGTATATGCATTTTAGATTCCTCTTACAAGCAAATGAAAAAAAAATGAACATGTTAAAGATGCTAAACTCTCATATTTTCCTCACTAGTCCATACAACATAATATTATTTAATAATTAAATAATCTTGCTGGTTTAGATCCTCTCTAGAAACATGGATTGAGTTCTATCACAATACACATTAGATATCCTGGAAAAAGCAAAATAAATAGCTCCTTATATACAAAGGTATCAGTATTAAATTTTCATATTTCAGTGTAGATTAATTTAGGTACTTTTTTTCAATTCATTCATTGTAATGAAGCAAACTGTAAACCAATATGAAGTCATTATTACTAAGATTGTCAATGTCTCTTTTTAACATACAGTTAAGTGCTTTTATGATCCATTGAATTTTAAACACACATATCCTCTACTTCAAGATGTGATATAAAACATTCAATTTATACTATATCCTTTAATTTATTTTGAAAGTGATGTTTACTTTCCTTCAATCTTATTTCCATTTAGAACATGTTGAAGGCAGCTTAAGATCACTCAGCAGTAGTTATTGGCCATTCAGTAGCCTGAATTGTGGGAGCTGCAGATGTCTTCAGTGGTGGACTTAGTGCCCAGATCTTCAGTCAGAGACTGCTGGACAGGCAGAGTGTGCCTATAGATCAGTTTGCAACTTCAGATTGAGTAGCGAAATACTCAGAGCTGGGGAAGCCCATTCACTCTGAAATCACTCCATGATTGCAGTGTTTTCAGCAACAATCTGCTCTTCCTTTCTGATTTCTTCAAGATCTCTGAAGAAGTTGAGATCAGGCATAACGTCCTATGAGTATTCACAGGAGATGGTTCCATGACTGCAAAGAACTTCCAGGATCAATATAGAACACAACAGACCTACTGATAGAGCTCCCATTTTTTTGCATGGGATAGCAATTTCCGTATAGTTCAGAAAAGAATCTGTTTTTCACAGAGCAATGGTAGGTAGGTTATGAATAAGTCACTTCTGTGAAAGGCTGGTGGTCATCACTGAATCAGCAACAACCATGGCTTTCTGCATGGCTCTCAGAAAGCTTCCTGGGTTGTATTAGAGAAACAGGTTGTCAGTGAAGACAGTTGTTAGGCTGCCTGGATATTGTTAGTGAAAGTTCCAAGAGTGAAGTGGCCAGCAACAAAAATGGTTCCAGTGCAGTAGCAAGCTTCAGCACACCAGGCTGGAATTCCTGGAGGACATGACACCATCAACAGCATGGGTTTCAGTGGCCAGGATGGCACCAGCTGCCAGCAGGTGTTTCCAGGTTCTCTTCAGATTCATTGTGTAGATACCATCACGTAACCTTTTGTAGATGTACCATTCCGTCTGGAAATCAAGATTGGTGCCACTTAAATTGGTTCCTATTCCAAGAAATTTGAGGAAGACCTTCATGTATAGAGTATCAGGGCCACTGAACATTGTGAAAGCTTTCCTTGAAGTTATGATGGAAATCCAAAACAATGCCATGTGGACAACTCTTTGGATAGCTCTAATATGTCATATTCATCTATTGCAAATTTAATAAATTTTTTAACTTCATTTTTAAATCCAATAAGTCAATAGTAATATCTCTCTCACTTAATTTTCAATAACTTCTTTTTCAGAAAGAGTACCCTAAAGTAACAACCTCAGTTAAAATTCTGTTTATTTTACTGTTAATTTTTTTTTGAGAGAGAAGGACAGTAAAAGAGAGAGAAAGAAAGAGAGAACCAATTTTATTTAGTTTTTCAGGTGGCTTTTGTTGCTTTGAGACTCCATTTGGTACGTAGCGCTAGGGTTTGAACTCACACACTTGTTCATGCCAGGCAAGTGCCTTAACCGCTCAGCCACTACTCCAGCCCTCACTGACAGTTATTAATTGATCTATTCAACAAATGTTTTATTGGCTCCTAGAAATTGTTAGACACTATTCTAGGACCATAATATTTATTTATAAAAATGGCTCTTTCTTGTGTTGGTTGCTATTCACTCTAGTAGCAGAGTGGGAGCAGAAGAAAGTTCACAGATACACCAAGGAAAAAATTGTAAAAGTGAAATTTTATAAACAAAGTGTTGATAGGGGAAGAATTGACAAAAACGAACCCAGGACATTTTTAGAGCCTTCCTGAGGGAAAAAACTTTTCACTTGGGAAATGAGGAATTCAGTAGCTGAATAAGATGTGTTAGGGCCCAGAGCAGTGCTAGCAAAATTTGTTAAAAGTAGTACACCATTAAACATAGTAGAATTAGAAGTTAATGGTAGAGGATAGCCAGAGGATAGCAACAATAAGTTGGGACTCAACTCTTGCCTTTCACTGAGTATAAAAGAAAATTGAGTTCACAGTGGTGTTGATGAGATACTGGTGTATTCTTACGATAACTGAAAAAAAAAACTTATGTATGGTATGGTCAAATCATTCCTCTTTTTCTTTGTGATTTTGTAGACCCAGCTTCCATTTATGTGTTATGAAAATTATTGTGCTTCTAGGACAATATTCCAGGGGATCCTCAAGAGACTGTATAAACAGAAAGATTTTTTTTCTTTAAATTCTCAGTAAAATTCCCCTGTGTGTCTCAAGCCCAGGCTTTTCTTTTTTTTCCTACCAATACAATAACTGTGGAACACTGTGCAGCCATTGGCTTAGATCTGAGTGTCCTGAACCATCCACTGGCAAAGTTATTTCTTGCATTTGGAGGTCAGGAATGGTGTGGTGACTACATGATTACTTCACACAAAATTCAAATCTGACTGGTAACAGGTCAATGTTAAGCATGAGCAATAATAAATGTCGCGTTCGACCAGCGAAGCAGCAGTAACAACATGTACACTCTTGTTGCTTGCGGAGATCTCTCTTTATTCAGGAAGTCAAACAGCTTAAATAGTAAAAGTGAACCAATCCGTAGGCTGTTGCTATGAGGAAGAAAACTCTGCCGTCTCCTATTGGTTGTCCCTAGGTGGTCAGATATTGCAAGCATACGAACTAGGAACAGCGCAAGATCAGCTGACCAGGCTTGGCTAGCCGCCAGCCACCATCTTAAAGCTGCCTTCGTGGTGTGGGCCATGGGTGGCACCCACCACAAATAAAATGGATATCTTCATGTAAATTGAGCAATGTAAATATATTAGTAAGTATTTAGCTGACAGTGTTTATATAATCACATCTGTAATTTATTTGTATGTTTATCTAGATTTTTTTTGCCAGTAGTTGCAAAAGTATGTCTCAACTGATCATATTTCAACTTTTTTTCCTAAAAATTTGTGAATTTTAAGTTTTATTAAAAGATTACTTACATACAATTCATACATTTAAGTGGCACGATTTGATGACCTTAAGTATATTCACAGATATTTCCAACCATTACAATAGTCAATTTTAGAACATGTTTATTACCTCAGAAATAAATCCACTCAAGTTCTTCTCTTTTCTCCAGTCTCTATGCAACCACTAATCAATTTTCTATCTCTATTAACTTCCTATGACTTTTCTTATTAATAGGACCATATAATATATGGCCTTTGAGACTGGATTTTTCACTTAGCCTAATGTTCATCTGAATTGCAGCATGCATTGTACCTCATTACTTTTTATGGCTGAATGATACTTCATTGCTTTATCTATTTGTCCATTCATGGTCATTTGGTTTGTTTCTACCTTTTGGCAATTAAAATTTCATAACTGGGTCATCTGAATATATAATATTAATAAGTAAGTATTTTTTAGATATTCTAGATGAAAGTCCCAATCAGATACTCAGTTAGCAAATGGTTTTTCCATATTCTGTGGACCATCTTCTCATTTTCTTGCTGGATTATTTTTTAAGCGTGATTTAAAATAAATAGATTTTTTTAATTTTGTCACTTATGTTCTCGATGATGTTTTATAAATATAACTGTAAGACCATATTTAGTGTATCTAATATTTCCTATCATGCTTATCAGTAATAATCAGATCACGGTACACAATAGGAATAAAAAACAGTTTTTATTTGTTTGTTTTGGTGGCATTAGGGGTTAAAACTAGTGCCTTGCACATACTAGCAAATGCTCTGCTATTGGGATTCATTCTCAGTCCTCAGACACAGTTTTGAAGAAAGTAAGCTTATACATATGAATTTAGGCATCAATGTATTAGTAGCCTTACAATTCAAAACATTAAAATAATAAGGTAAGCAGATATATCTCAACAGAGGATAGTACAGTTAAGATTTCCTAATCTGAAAATTCAAAATTCAGAATGCTCTAAAATATAAAATGTTTAAGGGCAGTTAAATTGCCACAGGCAGAAAACTCTATACTATGAAACTTTGTTTCATGCAAAAAATATTGAAAATATTGTATTGGGAGGCTGGAGTGGTGGCTCAGCAGTTACAGTGCTTTCCTGGCATTCACAAGTATGTGAGTTCAAACCCCAGTCCCATGAACACAATGAAGTCTCAGAGCAATAAAGGCCACATGAAAAACTAAATGAAATTGATTCTCTCTTTCTCACTCTCTCTCTCTTTCTCATTGTCCCTCTCTCTTTAAAAAAAATTATATTAGGGGCAAGGAGCTCAGTTGTACAGTGCTTGCCTCTATTCACAAGGACCTGGATATAAACCCCAAGTGTCAAGAAAAAAAAAAAAGAAAAAATAAGTAAAATTGATTCTTTCTCTCTTGCTCTTTAAAGATATATTATTGTAATTTAGCTTCAGTCTATATGTATAATATAGACATCATATATAAATGAATTTTACTTTAGATTTGAATCACAACATATCTCATTATGTTTATGGATATGCAAATATTCCAAAATATGAAAATATCTGAAATCTAATATACTTCTACTCTCTAGCATTTCAGACAAGGGATATTCAACCTGTATAGACAAAAGATTTGTTAGGGGCTAATTAAGATACCTCTCTGAAAAAGATCCATAGTCAACACACCGAGTTTGAGACAACTAAATGTATAGCAAGTACTGATTCATATATCTCGTCACTTTTCCTTTCCTACTTACATAATTTACTATATACTTGTAGATTTCCCTATGGGAAAAATAATAAAAAAGACAGTAAAATTTTAATTTTAAGTTTATTATGTTTGAAATTGACTGGACAAGAAAATTTGGAATGTTATTTCTACAGTTTTGGAGGGCTAAATAATTGGATGCCATTGCTGAGAAAGAGAACATAGTACTCTGTACATAGAAAAAACTAAAGATTTTGTGAAAATTGTTTTTGCAAAATAACTGCATGAATCTAGACAGATAAAATTGACAATCTGACCTATTGATATATATCATGTAATTTAAGTAATGGATCAATTCCAGCAGAAATTAGATGGATTATTATGGTCATTTATTCCCCACATTTTTATTGGTGCATTGCAGTGTACACTATGATGGGATTTGTTCTTACATATTCATACATGCATGTAATCTAACAATATAATTTGTCCAGTATCCCTCCCCAGCATTTCTCCCTCCCTTGTCTCCTTCTAATGATATTGAGATCACTTTTAATGCAAGCAAGAATTACAAATTTAAAAACTATGGTTTTTCAATTACCAATTAAATCAAATTAATTTAATAAATACTCAATATAAATCAAAGACAATTAATTCATAAACAAAGCATGAAAAATTGTTTAATGTTTACATATCTAAGACAAAGGATTTTATTGTAACCTCCTGCCAATGAATATCTACCCTCAGCCCAAATTTTTTTCTAATGTCCATATTGCTAATGCCACACCATACACCAAGTAATAAATTTTTATTTTTTACATAATTGTGATCTATGGTGAGATTTATGGCAGGACACCAGGCAGGTCCAAAATGGCTTAAGGAAGCTTGGAAAGGCAAGTAGCTCAGGGTTTTTATTATGGCTATAATGGAGTTGAACTATGGTTTCTGTGCTTGGTTTTAATCTTCTGCTAAAATCAAAGGAGCAAGCAGTCAGGCCTTCTTATCAGCTTGCCCAGTTGTACAGCAGAAGGGAAGAAGAAGCAATGGAGTTTAACAACAGGTTCCTCATGGTAGAATTCTAATTAAATTAAGGAGACCATAGGAACTGGAATGTGAAGATGCTATAATCAGATTCCTTAATCCATTCCCTGTTCTACCAGTCCTAAATGTTTCACCCAGAGAACATCACATCATAGTTTTGTACCTTAGGTGTCTCAGGTGTATACTTTTTATAATTATAGTATTTATCTCTTAGAATTTTATGAAGATTAAATGAATTACCCTTTATAAATTGCTTAAAAATGTCTAAATCATAATAAATACTGAAAAAAAAAAAGTTCTTTTCTGAAGCCCAGAAGGATCAAGTCACTTGTCTTAGAATTGTGGTGGAAGTGCTTGGTTGAAAATCAGATGTTTGGTATTCTAGACTGCAGTATTTATATTATAGTACTAAACCCTGCTCTCTAATCCACTGCCAGTCTCAAACTTACACTTCCTTCAAAGTAAAAATACATGATAAATCTGTGAAAATAGGTCTTTTAACCTGGGGTAACATTCACATAGTGGCTTTAATGCCTTCTGCTAAAGAATATTTTTACTCCAGTATTTTTATGTCAGATCTCTCTACTAACTTCCCAAAAATATATAAAATTTCTTATTGTAATCATGATTTTTATATCCTCCCTGCTTCAAAGGTTTCAATTTTAATACGTCCTAAATGAACTATATTATCTTTATTCCTTACCCATTGTTTCTAAGTTTGTATTTCTGTCTGATTGTCCAAGTCAGAAATCTGGGAGTTTTCTAGGAAAATCTCACCGTTTTCTGATGTCATGGGTGTGGCTTCACAAACTCTTGCTAAATTTTTTAAATTATATTCTGATTTAGCTCTCAAATCTAAGACTGCTTTCCTTTTTCAAACCTAGCAAAATAATAGCTATCCTTTATTGTGATTATTTATATGCCTTTGTTTATTTTTGAATAATTTACTTCACTTAAGCATCCCAATATTCCATGAGAGGGTATTATAAATACCTACATGTGACATGGGGAAATTGATCCAACAAAATTTCTTGGTCATAAGACCAGAGTTAAAGGTAAGCCAGAATGTAGAGTTAAGAATTGAAACAAACTCCCTCTCGTTTCCAAAATAGTTCATATAACATTTTGCTTCTCCTCTTAGATTCTCCCACTTAACCATTTTTCAGTGTTTTCTATGAAGTCAAGCAGAAATCACTTGATATGACTTACAGGTGAGGCCCTCTGAACTGCGACCCCCTCACATACAACTTAAGCAGACTGAGCCTTGGTTATGTTAAAGTCTTGCCTATATCCTTTTACTGGCCTTTATTTCCTTTGTCTCCAATATGAAGACTTCCTGCAAGACCAGCTACATAATTTACCTGGCTCAGTGCAAAATGAAAATTCAGAGCCCTTAATTCAATAAGCAAAAAAACATGCTGTTAGTAGCACTAACACATAAAGGTTTTCCTTTCTTCTATAGTCTTTCTCCATACATGTAAGATTTTTTTATTTTCTATTTGATGTCTTTGTAGGGAAGGAAAAATTAAAATTAAAGTTACTAGCAAGAATTTTCTCATTCATCTTTCTATTGTACAATGTCATTTCTTAAGACCAGAATAAAGAAACATCAAAATTTCTCAGTTTATATTTTGTAGCTCATTTATGCATTATGTATTTTTTTACCAGAATAATGGAAAAATTGCATAAAAACAACTCGATTGATTTTATTTTTCTCTCCTTGATGTGCACAAGTTCTACCAACATTCTACTTTGGCTTACTGGTAAGCAATGAAGCATTAGAGAAATAGGTATTATGATTGTGCTCTTTCAGTTTTTCCTTATATCATAATTTTAGCATAAGGAGTTGGCTAATACAGAAAAGTAGCACATGTGATAACCGATATATGGTTATTTGATAATTTGTGTATTTTGTAACACTATCACATTATTTATGCATTTGCATCAATTTCTGGGTTGAAGATTAAGCAAGGTGTGAAAGTAATGTGATTATCAGCACTCAGTGAGTCTTGAATCCCCATGCATCCTGGGTTCACAAGTATATTGTGTTCAAGGGGCATTGTGAATGCTACATGTGAATTCCGTTATAAGGAAAAATTTATTTCTACATTATGTGTATCTTTGATGTCCATGACTTGATGTCCCTTTAGATTTTACCTAAGCACAAGTTTAAAGATAAGATGATCAAGAATTTACAGACAGCGCCAGGTGAGGCGACATATGCTTATAATCCCGGCAATTCGGAAGGCTGAGGCATGAGGATAGCAAGTTCAAAACCAGTCTCAGCAACTTAGCAAGGGCCTAAGTAACTTTATGAGACCCTGGCTCAAAAACGAAGAAGAAGAAGGAGGAGGAGGAGGAGGAGGAGGAGGAGGAGGATGAGGATGAATAGGAGGAGGAGGAGGAGGAAGAGGAGGAGGAGGAGGAAGAGGAGGAGGAGGAGGAAGAAGAAGAAGAAGAAGAAAATATGTGGTTCAGTGAATAAGTGTCCCTGGGTCCAATCTCTACTACTAAAAGAAAAAAAAAAAACACAACCAAACCCAAAGAATTTTAAAGTGATCACACCAGAGCATTAAATAAAGTACAGAGCCCCTGAAATTGGCCCTAATTGCCTGGTTAAGATGTGCTTCTCAAGAATCAAACATCAAAACTGAGAGTTTGTACATATGGATAATGGGAAAAAATCACAATGTTAAGTCAGGATATAAGGGACAATGTATTAATTAAGGTTTAGTAAATTTTGACTAATAAAATTATTTGCATGTATTATTTTAAGCAATAAAAATGTTTTTCTGAAAAAAAAAGATGTACTTCTCTTCAAAGACTCAGGTTAGCTCAAGTTTTACATTGTTGGAGCAATCCCTCTATTCCTACTTTCTGATTTCTACACAATCTCTCTGGGCACAAACTATACCTAAGTGGTCGTCTATTGTGTCATCATTGTTATTTATTTTCTTGTAGATTCACTAGCCTTTTCTTTTATAAATTTGTAAGCACTTCACAGAAGAAACCTTACTTTATTTTCTTTTTGAACTTTTTCTGCCAGCAGAGATTAAAAAATTATAGAATAAATATCTAAATATAGCTGCTATAAATTTGATCTTTATTCCTAACCCACTTATAAATTCTTTGGCAAACACTTTTCTACCTATATTCCTCATGAATGCTGTACTAAATTATTAAACATTCACAAGAATATTATGAAAAATATGATACATATTATGGATTGAAATTTTTATGACTTCCCAACATTCATATATTGAAGCCCTAATCCCAACGGAGATTTGGAGATGAAGACTTTGTGAACTAGTTATAGATAAATTATAAGGATAGTAATCCTTGTTGGGATTACATCTCTTACTAAAAGGGAGACCAGAGCCTTCTTTTTCTCTCTCTTGTATGTGAAGACATAACAAGAAAGCAACCATCTGCCACTTGCAAGTCTGAAGGAAAGACATTACCAGGAATTGAATCTGTCACCACTTTGATTTGGATTTCCAGCCTCCAAAAATGTGAGAACTTTTAGCTACCCAGTCTATGGTATTTTGTTATCGCACTTTGAGGTGACTAATAGAATATATAAGCTACGTAATAAGTTATACAATGAGTTGGAGAGTTTCCAAATAAGTATTACTGACTTATTCTCTTTGTTTCTTATTTATTGTCTTAATCTGATTGAATGCCAAGTTTTTCTAGTCATGTTTAACAATAAACATCTAGTGTTTTTCCATTTTGTCACTCAGTGTATATCCATAAATAACAGGGAGAAAAAGTCAATTTGAAAGTACTATAAAGGTGTCAAGATTTTATATATACTCACATTCATCCCCTACAAGATTTTAAATCTGATAGAATTCAATGCTGATCTTTATGATAAATTTGTATCTGTGGGTTTCTTAAAAATATATTCAAATATATCAATAATCCACTTTATTTAATTCTAAATATGATTTTATAATTCAATTTATCTTTAGCTGAGTATATAGCATAGCATTCATATTATGTATATTATATATGAATATATAAGACATATACATCGATTTATCTCTCAATCCAGCTATAGAATTACATAGTATGAATTACTGTTACATTTAATTATTTTGGTGAAATTATTAGCTTCACTTTTGCAGATGTTTTGTTATGTTATCATATATTTAGCCTCATAGATATAAGAAATAATATACATCCATGAAGATAATATGTGTAGATAAAAGTCCTTTTAGGTGGATGTTTCTCTGCACAGACCCAAAGATGAATTATTCTAAAACACTTCTCACCCATTTCAAAAAAATCTGGTCCATTTTGAATGACACTGTTTTCCTACACATAGTTTTACATTTACAGGATAAGTATAAATATGTTATATCTTAACAGATTGGATGCATTTTTACCCAAAATATTTCTTTTAGTAAGAAATTTTATTCAAAGTAGAAGAAAATTTTGCCATATTGTGGGAACACATTTTTAAATACTGTGTCAGACAAATATTTTCAAAACATATCAGGCTGTTAATTTAAAATTAAGTCTGGCCTGCAAAACTGTGGGAAAGCACAGCTTTCAATGTTTAGCACAGTGCAAGTCTGTCTGTGAGCTAAGCTCAGTTGAGCCAAAGACCTTGCAGGTCCAACCAAGCTGTGTCCCTCCTGCCTTTGACATGGAGCACATCTCTGTTCTTAAATGGAATTCTTGTTCATATTCTTATAAGCCCATGTTAAACCTTTCCATCAAAAATCACATGCACACTTCATTATTTGGGGTGTTGAATGGCTGAATTGCTTTCTTCAAAGCCATACAACCAAATCACAGAAAGAAAAGTCATTTTCTGACTTCTCTGTAACCTGAAAAAGAAGTTGGAGATTGAATAACTTATTGTTCATATGACAAGGAATAAATCCCTCTGATGAAGGGAAAGAGTAATATAAATTTATTATCATTAGGAGCACATTATGGTTTGGAGATGAAGTGTCTCCCAAAGACTCAAGTGTTGAAGGCTTGTTTTCCAAAGCAGCAAGGTTCAGAGGTGTGGCTTTTGGACAGTGATTGGTCCATGAGGACCTAACCTCATCAGTGAATTAAGTCACTGATAGATTAATAATTTAATTTTAGTTTGGGAGGAAGTGGAAATTTTAGGAGGTATGGCCTCATTGGAGGAAGTAGCTCACTGAGAGTTTGCACTGGAAGAGCCTATCTTATATTTGGCCTCTCCTTTCTCTCTCATTCTCTGTTTCCTGGCTGCCATGAACTGAGCAGTTTTCCACCATCCAGTCCATCCACCATAATGTGCTGCCTCATTTCAGGCCCAAAACATCAAAACCAGCTGTCTGTGGACTGAACTGTCTGAAACCGTAAGGCAAAATAAATCTTTTATCTTGTTTTTCTTAGATATTTGTCACAGCAACAAAAAGTTAAGTAACGCACAAGTAGATACACAGAAGTGTTAACTGGTCTTTTCTGGAAAAAGATGGGGACTTTACATTCAAGGTGCTAAAAGAATGGCCAAGAATTGGGTGTAACAAACTTGAATACAATCTGGGCAAAGGAAATAAGGATCCTGACATATAGAAGATAGATATCAGAAAGTGAAAAATCATGGGCCGTAGAAATCATGATCTCGTCTCTAATCCGCTTTTGGCAATATTCCAAGGGAAAACAGTCCTACTGTAGCATCCTCACTCAGGTATTCAAATCCCAGCTGTGACTTTAGCAAGCTGTCTATTGTCCTTCAACAGGGTAATCTGACATAGTCAAATGACTGCACATGGAAATCTACAAAGAAAACTTGAATAAATATATACATAATTATCAAGACAAATAATCTGTAGTTACATTTTAATACAAGTCGAGAATTCCACCCAGTTCTGTTCCATATAAATAACATGTTGCCCTATAAATAATTAATCTACCAATGAAAATGATGAATAAATTAAAAATTCTAGTTAAGATTTGCCCACTCTTCAAAGGACAATTAAATTTAATCCAATCAAGTTTCAGTGTTCAATTTATTCCAATTTACTGCAGTATAAATATAGAAAGATTATCAATTAATTGGATTAAGTGGATTGCTTTAAATGGATGTTTTCTGGAATATTTTTGCACTAACTAGGGTGCATACAGTATACAAAAGAATGTTCTAAGTATTAAATCTGCCCAAGTAAATTGAAATATAATAATATTAAAAATAAAGCTATCCAAATATACTGAGAAATAATAATACTAATACATATATAAAAATGGTTTGGTAGGATGATGATACATTTTATTAGGATGAAATGACAAATTGTCTTGTGATTACTATTCAAAGCCTTTGGAAAATTATAGATCTCCAAAGATATTTTTAGTTCAATTTCAGTAGAAATATATTTTCACACCCACACATCATTTTTCTTGTATCTGAATGTTTCTTGAAATTATAGGGTGCAATGAAATTATGATGGTAAAATCTCAGGTTCATGTTTTAATGGAAATAAAAATACACAATATATAATATATATGAGAAAATAATTTTATATAAATGCTGAAAATTGTGTTATCTTGAGAACATCTGGGGACTTAAAATATTTATATGAGTTACATATGAATTCAAATTAGACTTTAAACTTATGAGAAAATTAATATTCTCTAAACTATCATTTTTTTCTCCAGTGGAGCAAATTAATAGCCTTGATTAGAATAATTATTTGATAAACTAGTTTGGGACAGCCTGAGTGTACTGTATAATATTTGCATCTCAAAGAATAATATAATGTGGTATTGCAGAATTTTGCCTGATATTTATCTTTTATCATGGATTTTTCAACTGGTGAACACAGAAAGCTGCTTTAAAAAAGATTTCTTAAGATGATATGTATTGACAAGATAATTTGTCTATAACACAGTTAAATCACCTGCTTTGCACCATGGTTTTCTTCTTTTAAGAATACAACTATTCTGCATGTGCTTTAAATTATTCTGAGGGCAAATGCTCTTTTCATGAATACCAGCTGTGCCGAGTAAATGCAAATATGTGTCACATTAAAATTTACTGAAAGGACAGAGTAAAAGCAAAACCTTTTGCTGTACTAATTAATTGTGAATCAAAGCTTCATCAGAGACTATTGTTTGTTGCTGTATGAAAATCTTCTAGGTACAAGGAACAGTTTCATAACATGCCAATTATATAAATCTAGAGATATGTAAGAGCTAATAAAGCACTAACAAACTACAACATATTGAAAAAATGGTCATTTTTAAAAACTGAAAATACTTCAATCAAGAGCTTGCATGGGGCAGATTATATACTAGTGCACATCAGTCACTACTGCTTTGAGTGGTGACCGCTAAACACTGCTTTAGATTCAGTAAGTCATTTAAGTAAAAATTGCTTATTGTAGGCAGGTTCTACAAATGGACAAAATAGTCTCTTACCATAGCGGGTTCACATTTTGTGTAAAAATACTTTATCATGGTTGTCATGTTGAAAAGCTTCAGAGGGCACCACTTATGCAAATGATGATTAGCACTCTGTAAACATAACACAGACTCTTCTCTGAATGGAATACCCTGAGTTTGTGCAGCACATACTCTGTACAACAGTATGTGAAATGCTTCTGCAGCAAGAGTAATTGCCTAGAGATTACTAATAACATATAGGTTGGGAATTGAGAATGCAATTGTTTCTGGAAAGTTTAGAGAAAAATTTATAAAGGAGATAGTTTTATTTCTAGGTTTTGCACTACACGGAGATATTTTTACCAGGATGAGTAGAGAAAGGTATTTCAGGCAGAAAGCACAACATGTACAAAAGAAGCATAACTGTGTTTATCATATGTTTGGGAAGTGCGCAGAGATTAAGTACGGCTCCAGCAGGGAAGGGTAGGAACAGATACAGGTAGGGGTTAATATTGAAGGATTTACATGAAATATACTTGAGAGAACAAGGTCATCATTTTTTTAGTCTGAAATAAAATCAATCTGACCACAATGTTAAAATACAATGAAGACACTAGATAGAGTGAAACCAATCAGAAGGTTGTCATAGTGGAAGCAAGAACTGATAAGGGCAGGAAACTTGTCTGTCCTTTTCATTGTTATATTCCCAGTGACAAGAACAGTACTTGGAAGCTAGAGTTGAACTAATGAGCAGACAAGAAGAGGGACCCAAGATGTCTTAAAGAAAATTGAGCTGACAGGACTCGACGCTCCAAAGGATAAGATCAGAATTCTTCAAACTCCATGCTCTAACAAGCAATATTAGGTTAAACGGAGCTAAGATGTTGCCCAATGACTGATTACTGTTTTTGGTCAAATTTTGATTTGATCAAACTAACTCACATTATGGAAAGTATTTGTATTTCTGAGTGTGTCCAAATGAGGTGCTATGTAAGCTCCTATATGCCCTGATTCATCTGTAATTGTAAGGACTAGTTGTTTTTATCTGTCTTGTGTTAATTCGAATGCTCTCATTGAGTAAATCTTCTCTGAACTCTGTTGGGTGACTTCATGCTTCTGACAGCCATGACTTTATTCTTTCTCTAAGAGTTTTATTGTACTGGATAATTCATGTAAGTGACATCATGTGGAGTTTGATCTTCCTGTGAGTTATCTCACTTAGCATGTTTGACCTATTTGTGAATGGTTGATTAGAGTTCCTTGACTGTTTTTTGTGTTAGTTATTTCTATGTTTTTATTGTTATATATACATATGTATGTATATAAGTACTTATCTCACTTATTTTAGTAGTTTCTGTATTTAAGGATGTCCAATTCATCAACAATTTTCTTTATGGTGAATATGTTTTGAGTTTGACCATCTCATAAGAAATATTTCACTATGTAGTTCAAGATATGTTTTTTTCTAGGACCATGATTATTCAAATTTTCACATTTTGATCAATAATGCCCTTGGAACTGATTTTTCACATAGTGTAAATAAGAGGTCAAATTTTTCTTTTCTCTGTTTCCAATCAATTTACCAAATATCAATTACATAAAACACTGTCCTTTCACCACTGCTCTGAATATCTATCTGTATCAGTTGGTATTGGACACTTATTCCATGTCACTGATTATTTTTTCTATACTACATACACTAGTGTGCACACAGGCACAATTACTGTTGCTTTATAAGATTTTATAATATTCACACTTTATTTTGCTTGATTTTACTTTTTTATGTAAAGTTTAAAAATCAGGTTTTTTTCAGACCATCTCATAAAAATATCTGTTGGCATTACACTAAATCTCTAAATTTTGGGAGATTGATAATTTTATAATGCTGAATTTTCACAAATATTGACATGATATATTACTGTATTTGTGAAGGTCTATTTTAATTTCTTAATATTTTATATTTATGTGTGAAGATTTTATCTATTCTTTGTTAGGTTTATCCTACAATTTGAATGCTTTTTATTCTTGTATAAAACCTGATTTTTAAAAAATTCATCATTTGCTAATGAATATGCCTAATATACAAAAAACTTTATATTTAAATCTTGTACTTTGTAAAATTGCTGTATTCAATTACTAATTCTCATAGTTGCTCTAGATTTATATGAATTTTCTAGATAAACACTGAAGTTGTCTGCACATAAATGTCATTAAATACTTTCCCTCCCTGGTATTTATTTTTATTTCTCTAATTTGTTTGACATAGTCTTATATATTGGAGGGAATCATTGTTACATATTAATGCATACATGATTATTGACAAAGTAAGACAGTAAGTTAAGGCTGATCCTGGACCAGGATCTACTCCCCTTCATCCATTCCCCAAACTCATGTCTCCTCTGTAATTCCATCATGCTACAGCTTGAAAGTGTCTACATCAATACTGTGGAGTGTTGTTACAAAGTTTTCTTCTTGGAATTGTATAGTTACTGGTTTATTTCCTAATTCTTTAATCCATTTCAGTTTGAATTTTGTGCAGGGAGAAAGATAAGGATCTAATTTCAGTTGTCTGCATGTGACTGTCTAGTTCGTCCAACACCATTTGTTGAACAGGCTGTCATTCCTCCATGCTATATTTTTGCCCCTTTTGTAAAATATCAGATTGTTAAATATTTTTGGATTTGTCTCAGTATCTTCTTTTCTGTTTCATTGGTTCTCATGTATGTTTTGATACCAATACTACACTGTTTTGTTACTATAGCCCTATAGTATAATTTTAGGTCAGGTATTATGACACCTCCTGTTTCATCTTTCTTGCTTCGTAATGTTTTGGCTATTCTGGATTTCCCGTTATTACAAATGAATTTGAGAAGTGCTTTTTCTGTATCCATGAAGACTGTCATTGGTATCTTGATGGGGATTGCATTGAATTTGTACAGGGCTTTAGGCAGAATGGCCATTTGAATTATATTCAGTAACAAAACCAAGAACATAGAATGTTTTTCCATCTACTCAGATCTTATTCAATTTCTTTTTTCAATATTTGATAGTTTTCATTGTAGAGATCCTTTGTATCCTTTGTTAGAATAATGCCTAAGTATTTTATTCTTTTTGAGGTTATTGTGAATGGAATGGATTTCCTGATTTCATCTTTGTCAGAATAGCTGCTGGAGTATAGGAAAGCTGTTGATTTATGATTATTGATTTTGTAAGCAGTCACTTGGCTAAGTTCACTTATAAGCTCTAGTAGTCTTCTGATAGAGAGATTTATGGGTCTGCTAGGTATAGGATCATGTTATCGGCAAATATAGCTTCACTTCCTCTTTTCCAATTTGAATTTCTTTGATACCTTCTCTTGTCTGATAGCTCTGGCTAGGGTTTCAAGGACTATATTGAATAAGAGTAGTGGGAGTGGAAAGCCTTGTCTATTACCCAAATTTACTGACAATGATTTCAGTCTTTCACATTAAGTTTAATGTAGGCTATGGGATTGACATAAATGGCTCTTACAAAATTAATGTATGTTCCTTTGACCCCTATATTCTCCAGAGTTTTGACCACAAATGGGTGCTGAATTTTATCAAAGACTTTTTTGCATCAATTGCATCAAAAGCCATGATTATATGGCTTTTGTCTTTAATTTCGTTTAAGTAGTGAATCGCAATCATTGATTTGTGTATGTTAAACCATCCCTGTATTCCTAGAATGAAGCCCAACTGATCATGTTGTATTATCTTTTTGATGTATTTTTGGATGTGGTTTGTTAGGATTTTATTAAGGATTTTTGCATCTATGTACATCAGGGAAATTTGTCTGTAGTTTTCTTGATGTGTCATTGTTGGGTTTTGGAATCAGGGTTATATTTGCCTCATAAAAAATATTTGAGAGGGTTCTGTTCCTTTTAATTTCATAGAATAACTTAGTAAGGAGAGGTGTTAATGCTCTGTAAAGGTCGGGTAAGACTGCTGAGAACCCATCAGGTATTTGGCTTTTCTACTTTGGAAGGTCTTTAATTGCTCTTTCAAATTTGCTACATAATATTAGTTTATTTAGATTTCCAATGTCCTCCTGTGTTAATTTGTAAAGGTCATATGTGGCTAGGTATTTGCCCATTTCTTCAGACTATCAAACTTGGAAGCATATAGTTTTTCAAAATGATTTCTGATAATCATCTTGATTTTGGTTCAGTCAGTGGTGGCATCTCCATTTTCATCTTTGATTTTATTGATTTGCTTCCCTTCATTTTTAGTGAAGTTGGCTAGGAGTCTGTCAATTTTGTTTATTTTTTTCAAAAAACCCATTTTTTGTTTTGTTGTTTTTATTTTTTTTCTCAATTTTATTGATTCCAGCTCTGATGGTGGTTATTTCTTATCTTTTGTTGGATTCAAGATAGGATTTTTCCTCTTTTTATAGGGATTTGAGCTGAGCACAAGTTTATTTGATGTCTCTCCTGGTTTTTGATGAAGATACTCAGTGCTATAAATTTACCTCTTAGCTTCCATACTGTCCCACAGATCTTGATAAGTTGTGTCATCATTCTCATTCATTTCCAAGAATTTGTAGATTTCAATTCTCATTTCATCTTGGATATATTCTTTTTTAAAGGGGGTATTATTCAATCTCCAAGCATTTATGTACTTTCTATTGTTTTTCTTGATGTTAATTGCTAAGATCATACTGTTGTGGTCTGACAATATGAGATTATATTAACATTTTGTATGTGTTAAGATTACTTTTGCGCACTAAGATTGATATATTTTGGAGAAGGATCCATGTGCTGATGAGAAAAAGGTAAACTCAGATGATATGGGATAGAATAGTGAGTCTATAAATGTTTATTAAATCCAATTGATTGATAAAGTTGTTTGGGTTAGAGATATCTTTATTGAAGTTTTGCTTTAATGATCTGTCTGTTGTTGATAGTGGTGTATTAAAATCCCCCATTATTATTTTGTTGAAGTTAATAAGTGGTTTATGTCTTTGAATATGTTTTCCACTTATTTGGAAGGGTTGTAATTGGGGGCATTAATGTTAACTATTATTATAGCTTTTTGATGTAGTGTTTCTTTTACTATGATGTAGCTACCTCTTTTATCCCTTCTAACTAACTTTTGGTCAAAATTAACTTTGTCCAATATAAGTATTGCAACCTGACTTGCTTTTTTTGGACCATATACCTGATTTTTCCCCCCAATCTTTCACCTAAAATCTCTGTTTGTGTTTGGCTGTGAAGTGTGTCTCCTGTAAGCAGCATATTGTTGGATTTTCTTTTTTGATCCAGGCTGCTAATTCACTTTCAGTGTTGGAATAGATATGTATGTTATTGTGGTTCACTGGCATTGTGACCTTTGCTTTATCTTGTGCCATCTTGGCTGTCTTTCAGTGAGTTATATTTTTATTGACTTTCGTTTGTTTGTGGTCCTTGTGAATTGTTATCTTGTCCATCTGACTGAAGTTGTTTTTGAGTATTCTCTGTAGAGCTGCTTTTGTGCTCACATATGCTGTTAGTTTATTCTTACCTTGGAGGTATTTTATTTCCCCATCACATTTAAAGTTGAGTTTTGCAGGGTATAGTACCCTTGGCTGAAAATTATTTTCTTTCAATGTTTGAAAAATATCATTCCATGCTCTCCTAGCCTTTATTGCCTGAACTGAAAAATCCACAGTGATTCTTATTGATCTGTCTCTGAATGTGATTTGGAGTTTTTCTCTTACTGCTTTTGAAATTCCTTGGTTTTCTTTTATTGATTTTGTATATGATGTGTCTTAGTGATCTTCTCATTTGGTTAGATCTTTCTGGTGTCCTATAGGCATCTTAAATTTGTATTTCTGAATCAATTCTGATTTGTGGGAAATTTTCTTTGGATATCTTATTGAGAAGATTATTTATGCTGTTTGTTTGTTGTTCTATATTCTTCCCTATTCCAATAACTCTCAGGTAATTTCTTCCAATCTCATCCCCTACATTTTGGAAGTTATGATTATGCTCAGTTAGTCTCATTTCTTTTGTATCCTCCTTACACTCAGCATTGCTGAGCCTGTGTTCATTATCTGATGTTCATTCCTTGAGAGATCAAGTTCTATATTCTACTGAGTTTACTATGATATTAATATCTTCTAATGAGCTTTTAATTTGGTTGACTGTTTTTCAGTTCTAAAAGCTCTGCTATATCTCTTTTCAGAATGTCCAGCTCTTTATCAAAGTGATCTCACTCCTGAAATTGCTCTCTTATTTCCTTTCTTAAGTCTTCTTTTAATTCTTTGATAGTTTTAATAATCATAATGTTGATACTTTTTTCTAGGTTTTCATACTGGATTCTATCCTTTGATTCCTTGGCTGGGGAGTTGTGGATTTGAGGAGGAGAATTTTTTCCCTTTTCCTTCATTCAGGGCTGGGGTGTGGTGCCTGTGACTTCTCTTTGGTCATTTTACTTTGGGGACATTAATGAGTTGTGGGGTTTTCCTCTCTTCATTAACTTGGGAAGTTGATATTAACAGCAGGCTCCTCAAAGTATGGCTAATAATTGGCCTTTGCAATTTCTATTACCTCACAAAATAAGGCAAAAGAGACAATATGAGCAGGCAGTGGGTACAATAAACAGCGTTACTCTTTTGCTTCTAAAACTGGTACCATGTGAATTACCACCTATGAGCAGAATGATACAGTTGTAACCATCTTTGGTTACAACATTATTAATCATCAGAGTATAACTTGATTAAAAGCAACCAAGAATTATCAAATTTTGCATTCACATCAGATTAACTCCCTCCATAAGGGTGAATAAATAATATGTTCAGTTAAAGCAAACAAAAACCAGTGTTAAACTGGTTAATATGTTCCTTATGTAGTTGATGCAATACTAGGTATCACCTATGGAAGGAAAGATGTGATTAGCAATTATCTCCAGATGAAGCAAATTAATGTTAAGCTTACAAACATCTGTGAGTAAAGAACTGCGTTAGGAAGGCAGATAGTCTTATAATTATGAAGCCAGAGTAAAGCAAGTATAGATGTCCTGTAGGGATATTCTGAATACAAAAAAAGAGAAAGAGAGACAGAAGGAGAGACTGTGGGAATGATTTTGGGTGAGGGGTGAGTGTTAGAAGAATAGGGTGTGACTATTGCCAAAGAATAGGCAAAGATGTGGGTAACAGAGAAAAGAACTGCTAGTGGACTAATATTTGCATAAAGCAAGTGTTCAAGGGAAAGGTAAGAAATAAATAAGTAGAAAGAACCAGATCCACAGCAACATTCAATTCAAACAAACACCCACACATTAAAAAAAAACAAACAAGCAAAAAACCGAAACAACAAGAAAGAAAAACCCTCAAACGGATATATAAACTTGAAGCAGCCCTGCTGATCACCAGTAAAGTCTGAGGAATTACCTTGGAATGTTGTCCCAGAGTCTGGTGGCTTACTAATTGGGAGGGGTTGGGGAATGGTTTGCCCTCAGGTACCCTTTCACTCCCTGATTCAATTATCTCTGGGTTACCTGTCTTGCAGGATGCACTGGCTCCAGGCTCTCGTCTCCATTATGGCTGAATTTGCTCTGGGGCGGTAGGGGAGCCAGGAGATGGTAATTGTTGGGGTCTGACCTTTGCTTTATCAGCTGCCCTGGATCTTGTTGCTGTTTGCATAAGCTCCTTCCTTCCGGAAGGGCTGCTAGATTGTACATTGTTTTGCTTTGTTTTTTATTATTTTTTATTAGAACTATATAGAGATACAATTGAGGGGGAAACATTATCAAACATTATCAAATCAACAGTAATCAATGTTTGCTATCCAGAAGTAATGTCAAAACATGGATGACCACCTTGGGTTTCACCTGTTGCAGTTTCCCCCAGAAGAACTCATGTGTTAAATGGGTATCTCCTGGAGGAATGACATCGGCTTCTAGGATGGTTCCCCCATATTGCCACTCTCCAGTCTCCTATGAGTTCTTCATACACCCTCCCCTCTCCCCATCCCCCTCCCTACGCCTCCAAGTGTACATTGTTAAGCTTAAAAAACAGGGTGTGGACATGGGCTTCAGATGTTTTGAATTGGTATCACCTGCCAGTTATTCTAAATCCTTCAAAAGGCGCACGTAGAGGCTTATTGGTCAAACGTGTGCCTCAGAAATCCAGGTGTGGCAACGAAGGAGCTAATGTAGAGAGGCCTCACGGGGGGCAGGGTAAAGGCCTTTATAAATAGAGGCTCCAGCCAGCAGTAGGGAGCTCTTGCACTTTTCTGCTGGCTGTGAAGTCCCTGCTCCTTAGGGAGAGAGCTCTTCCTTTGGTCGAGAGCTCTCGCACTTTTCTGCTGGACGTGGTGTCCCTGCTCCTCTGGAAGATGAGCTCTTTTGTTAGCAGCCGAACCTGCCTTTGCTTTGCTCCTGAACTTCCCAGCCTTCAGAACGGTGAGAAATTGCTGTCTGTTTGTTCTGAAATAGAGTTTTTAGTGTTGCCTTCACTTGTTTGAGATTACTTAATGTTAGGCATTTTGTTGTAGCAGTATAAATGAATGTTGCCTTGAAAGAGAGATGTAAAGCATGGATATATAAAAAGAGAAGTAAAGTTTGGACAAAGAAAGACCGTTTTGGGTCTCCGGCCTGTGGTTTTTCTCATCCCCAGCCCGTCCCTCAGGTCAGAACCCGTCTGGATCGGGACAGGTAATGAAGGTCCCATATAGCTTTCCTCACCTTTCTTAAATTCTCAAAATGACTGCAGCCCACCCAACTTAGGTCTGGAAGGGCTGAGTATGTTCTCTTCTCCATAGCAAAGATGCCATGGAGTTCTCAGTTTAAGTGCAGAGCACAGCTCCTGTTTGCACTTTGCCCCTTTACAGCAGAGTGTAGGATCCTGGCAGGATTATGGAAATATCTGCCTGGTTCTGTTTCTCTGCCTGTGTGTTTGAAATTGCTACAATCTGACCTCCTTCTAGGTGGGAGGGGAAGGTCTGCCCCCTCCTCCACAGCAGAGATGCTGAAAGGACCTTCTAAGGCTTTTCTAGGTGCAATCTTTGCGTGGCTGAATGGATCAGACTGAGTCCAACAGTGTCTCCCTTGCTGCTGTACTGATTGAGGAGCAAGCAGTTCTTGGCAAATGGCTGGGTCTGAATAAATTCTTCTTTTCCACTTGTTACACTGAAGTCTCTGTGTCACTGATCTTCCGCTGACCTGCGCTGCTTATCGAATCTTTCCCAACACTAGCATCTTGCTGGAAGTTAGGTTTCCCAGCTCTTCTTCCTTCCAAGTCATGGGAAGCACTGGTTGACAACTTGCTGGCTGCCCACCATTTTCCTGAGAGCTCCTGCTATTTATTTGACCACCTGATTATAGTATCTACGATTTCTGATAAAATGTAAAATGAAATGAGACATGACATTGTGTTTCATAATGACTATTGATGAGATTCATATTTTGCCTCTAAATATTAAGTTTGCTGGAGATTTAAAAACTGTTTAAGCAGATTATTGAAGGTATTTATATTCCCAATTTGGTAATGATTTAATAACACACAAGAGGGTCTGGAGCGGTGGCTCGGTGGTTACAGTGCTTGCATGATAGCACAGGTATGTGTGTTTGAATCCCAGCCCCACATACAGAATGAAGTGTCAGAGCAACAAAGGTCATGTGAAAAACTAAATAAAATTGATTCTCTCTTTTCCTCTCTTCCACTGCCCCTCTCTCTTCTTAAAAAAAAAAAACACAATATTTTGTTATAATGCTTTCATGTACTGTTGTGGCAATCAGTTTCTCATTCTATTTAGTAGATTAATTGAATTGATTAATATTAAAACAAATCTATAATAGTTACTTACAAGTGTTAACTTGCTAAAACTCACATAATGTTTAAATAAATATTGAATCTATTAAAATATTTATTTTCAATGTTAAGTATTTGTACTTAGTTATGAAACTAGCATTAAATATTAACTGTATTAATGAAATTGACTTATAAGTTTATACTCCTGAGAAAGCATATTACAAATATCTGCCTGAACGTTGTTCAGAAAGAAAATTACAAGAACAATGCTTCTGCTCTTTATTTCTTTGCCACCAATGCCTTTACTAATGACATCATCATTTTCAGTTTAGGTCTTGGGAGATATTAATAGAACCTGCAATATTTAAATGTAAGCATCTATATAAAGTAGTGACTAGTGCTACAGGGGAGTAGAAATGAAGAATTTGAAAATGAGTGGAAAAGAGGTGTTAGTGATTGACAGATGCTAGAGAAGGGTGAAAGTTGATTTCCTAGGTCTCTGTCTTCAGTAATGGTAAGGAGAGTGAAGATCTGGGATATGTAGGAGGGAAGAGAGGAGAGATCATGGGTTCTTTGGGGGATATTTTGAAATTAAGATGGTTTTGAGACATTAAAACAAGTTATTTTGATGGAAAACAGGTACTTTCTCATTGTTTCATATTTCCACGTACTAAAACAGTACTCATTAAAAGATCATGAGCAGAATTTCCATGAACTCCTATCAGTTATAATTTCTATTAACTCTTAATCATCACTAAATTTTTTGTGTTAACATATTTATTTAAGTAGACAAATGGATATCATATAAAAATCTTGGGAAGCTAATTAGGATATTCTGCCTCCATTACTTAGTATTTATGCTGTCTTGGAAAATTCCACAAGCTTCTTAAGAAAAAAAAAGAGAAGGACAATGAGAGAAAGACAGAGAATCAATTTTTATTGAGTTTTTCACATGGCTTTCATTGCTCTTACACTTAGTTGTGTAAGTGGGTTTGAACCTGTGGTAGCATCTAGGTTGCTGATCTTCTATTGATTATCTTTCTTTCTTTGATTTAAAATCAAATCATTTTAAATTAGTGATTAAGAAAGTGGGAATGCCTTGCCTCCATGCATAAGGCAACCTGTATTCCAGTGTTGGGCCGTTGTACAGAGTCCCCTGGTGATTTCAATTGTTTTTTTATGTGAGGATCTGGACTCAGTCCCTAGCACCTAAATGTTTCTTAAATAGATCTTCCATTTTAAATCTCCCTGTCCCAAGATTCAACAATGGGTGTAGAATTTCAGCTGCCATTACGTAGTATCATCTTCATTGGCATTTTGAAACAAAATATTCCTGTTACCAGGGCTAAAGAAGCATATATTAATTGAAGAAGTATATGCTGTATTTAAGCACACTTTATACATTAAAAATAAAATATTCCAAAATTGATTCATAATTTAAAGAAATTTAAAATGTTAAAATATCCCCCAAGTTAATGAATACATTGCAATATTTTGCCAAATCAGACCGTAGTTGCAGTTTTTATAGTTACCAAAAAATGATAATCATTTTACCATAATTCATAGAAAGTGTTCAGTTGAAAAATTTTTATAGAATACCACATAATCTGGATTTAACTGATTTTGTGAACTGAAGGATATGACTTCATTTTAATTTTGGAAAAGTGTAAAATTTAAATGAAAGCTCTGGGTTTGGGAGTACAACATAAAGTGATAGCTTAGTTGGTTGGCTTTTGAGCTGTGGTTTCTTGTTGTTCTATCTCCTAGCCTATCAGCTTTACAGCCTGGTGCATGATATATAATCCTTTTGTCCTGTCCCCTTCTTCTGTCATTCCCTACCTCAATGTTATCATTTGTAAAGCATTAAGTAATCCAAAATGTGTACTTGGCACTTTTCCTGGCACAAAATAATTGCCTTAATTAAAATTAGTTTTCATTGAGCAAATGAATATAGGAGAGTCTAATTTGTGGGTATACATTTCATTTTCTCATCTGAAATGAAGAAAGTATTATAACAGCTTTATTTCTTAAATAAATTTTTATTGGCATAACACAAATGAAATGACAGTATTAAAAGATTCAAAGTTTATAAATTTTATGAAGATGACATGATATACTGAAATATTTCACATAAAGATTCCTGTCATAAAGTACTTAGGATGAACTGAATCACTCGTATGCATGTTATTTAAGATTACAATAGCAAGAAATTGTTGGTTATTAAATTGGTTATAAAGTTTAAAGGGATATCCAGCATGTATAGCACCACTGACATTCAGAAGAGAAAAAAATCAAAGCTCTGTTCATGCATCAAATGAATATTTAACACTTATTAATAAAAGCCACATCAATACTAATATTTAAGTTTATATATAATCTACACCTAATGGTAATGTCAATGTGTTGTTATTTTTGAGTGGTAAATTCTTTAGAAATTGCTGTTGTCTTCTAATTGGAAGAAGATGATGGTGTGTCAGGTAAAAAATCTATAAAGCATTGTGAGATATTTGCCAAAATACACTATTCATTATGACCATTCTATAAGTAAATGTGAAGAATGGCAATAATTTTTTAATTTTGCCATATGTAGTGGATTTTAGCAGTATATACTTCTGTTGTTGCTACTTTGCTAGATTAAATTTTCATAGGACTTTTGAGCCTTATATATTACATATTATATAAATTCCTTATGTATTATTTAAATTCCTTATATATTATATAAATTATAAAAGTGTAATTTATATGTATATTTATATTTATATGAATTGTATAAATTCCTTATATATTATAAATTCAAATGTATGGTATTAATTTTCCCATTAGTATTATTTGAAAACAACTTTATATACTTTGTGACAGTTGTAGAATTAAAGATGCAAAAAAAATTCTGTAAATATGCAAAATATTTATCCTTATCCATATGTATGTGCATTTATTTTTCATTCTCAATTACTAAGATTATTTGGTCAATTAAATATAAAAATAATAGTTGATAGAGTATGCTTGATGCTTACTATGCCCCAAGTGCTTCATCTGTACTTTTGATGTCACAATATCTCTGTAGTTTAATGTTTCTATACACAGTGATAGATGAATAAATCAACTTCATGATATTAAGCATAAAAGTTAAGGATTATGCTACCAGGTAGCAAAATGTCTCTCTAAAAAGTATCAATTGAGGTCTTTGCAAGAAACTCATGACATAATCAAACAGGTAATTTGGGGACAGCTAATAAAGGAATTATATACATATATGTGGATGGCCTAAGGATATTGGAGGGGTGGGTCAATCACCTCTACCTCATAAAGTGAGGTGAGGTAGGAGTTGTAGCCATTAAAGAAGAATTCCACAAACCCATGGGCATAGAACTGGGAGGTAGCTGAGCAAATAATTATCCCACACTCCCTCTTCTAGTGCATGAGCACTTCCTGTGGGTGTCCCATATTTCCAAGCTGGAACATACAGCATCCCACTTAGGAGTAGATCCGGAACACAAACATATCTATTCAGATAGTGCCCATTTAGATGATCCTTTTAGAAGAAACTCTATTCTTATATCATTTGCAAACAATCAAACACATTTCTTTCAGTTCTTTGGATAGTGAATGCAATGGATTTACTAATAAATATAACTGACAATATATTGTCAGAACTGAAATAAAAATCCCAGAAATCAACAGATTTTTAATTATACTCTTAGGAAACATGAGAATAATTAGAGCAAGTGCTTCTTACCACCTGCTGCATTTTTCCATCTATTTCTCGCTTTCTTCTTTTATTCAGAAACTACACATGTAATGTTTGATTTTATTTGGACAAGGTAGTAAAGTGACAAGACCCTTTATTCAGAATGCTTTGATTTCATCAAAAGTTACAAACCTGGTTGGATAGGGAGGAGACAGGAGCAATCCCACCAGAATGCTCATTCCTTTGTATACTACATTGCAAACCATGAAGACCTGAAGGTATAAATAATCTGACTTTAAAACACTGGAAAAAAATCTGATATATTAGGACATGATCTTATCATGCTTTTGTAGAAGTAAGAAATTATTTGAACGTAAGCACACACCCTTGAATTACCTGATGGTTCTAGCAACAGTACCTTTGCATGGTAAAGGTAAAAAAACGAAACACTTTTGGTTTAAAACATTGGGAAAAAACCCTATGAACTAGGAAAAGGTCCCACAAGGATTAGAAATTAGATTATTGAGATAAATATCTTTGAAAATACTATGTCATGAAAAAGTAAAAGTTCAGATAAGTCAAAACTGTTGTCTTTAAATTCTAAGTAACTATGCCTTCAATAAATCTAGCACAAGGAAGATGGTGAGTTTATAAGAAATGGATGACAGAAATAAAAAGAACATAAACTAAATGTAAAATTCAATGGTAGAACTATAATATACATTGGAAGTAGTAAAAGGAGAAATATCATAGGAAAAATGTCCACACTATGGAAGATAAACATGAGAAATTCTCAGATAATAGATGAAAAGCAAAAGCATTTTTGAAAATAAAAAAATTTAATTAAAAATGTATTAGGAAATACAGATCTTGGTTAAAACTATACTCATGCCTGTAAAATATATTAGATAATAGGAAGTAATTTTCTACATATACTGAAAAAATTAAATTAAAAAAAATTGATAACAACCCTAAGGGGGAATATTATATTTAATTAACAAATTTTTAAAACAGGTGCAGATTTAGTGATAGCCTGTTAAACAAACATTAATGATGAAGTTTCCAAATATCTAGATGGAAAGTTTTTCATATTCATCACAAATAAGTATAGTTTCCCATTTGTTCTGTAATATTATAAAAAATATAATTAAAATACACAAGTTTTTAAGGAACTAAGATTTTTACTAAATAATTTTGAACTCAGAAGTTTTCATAAAGATATCATTATTCAATAAGGCTCCTTTGATTTTTATACTTTGCTAAAAATAATAGACTAGAAATAAAAAGTCATGCTTTAGTGCAAGTGTAAGATATGAAATAAATTAGATACATATGTAAACATTTGCAGGGTTTACAAATATGATTTAAGTAAATTACTCTTCTAAAACATTTTTAAGTTCCTACAAACTAAGTACAAAAATTAAACAATTAAGGAAAATATTTACAATCTTAGATACAATATTTAAAAATAATAGAAATGTAGCCCATATTCCAAATTAAAATTTTTAAATACTGAATATTTTAATACAAACAATATTTAATGACAAACAGGCACTATATTTTGGTTGAACCAGGTAAAGTGTAAAAATTTTTATTACAAAATCATAAACTTAATACATATGTACCAAGTGTAAGAAAACCTTTAGAAACTAACAAAAACAAATTTAGCTCCACAATTATTACAGATTATAAATGAAAGTAATACATTGACTAATTAAAGAAAATAAAATCAAAACAGATAATAAATACATAAATACAAAGGCATGGAGAGGGAGAGATATCAAATCATTTAAAAACTAAAGAAATTGCTTTATTTAAAGAAGTTATTGTGAATTTAATAAAAATTGAATTTAAATTTATGCTATTTATTGAAAAATTTTGATTTTAATAAAGCAAACTAGTAGAGAGTAGTATATAGCCATTTACATGATGAAGCAGAATTCATGGCCACAAAACATCAGAGAGCAAACAAAAGCCTCAGAGAAATTCACTCCATACAATCCCAGCATCCTTACTATTTTTACTAAAGTGATGAAAAATATTGGCATATATGTGTATTTAAAATGGAAAAATTTAAAATAACCAAACACAAAAATGGGAGGCAGGATTAATAACAAATTCTGAAAAAAATTTAGAGGTAAATTTAGAGTGATAAAAATAAAAAGCCATAACAAAATAGAAAAAACTGGTCAATCTTTATAAGTTCAGAATATGAATTAAAATTTTATAAGGATAATAACATAAATATACTCTATTGACACTTAAATACATTGTCACCAGTCTATGAACTCATAGACTAGTTCATAAATAATAAATACTTGTAAAATAGGTTTAAAAATCTAATAAGATTTTACCTAATTTGGCAATTATTTTCTTTCTGCTTGGAAGAAAACTCAGTAATAGTCATTACCCTTTATTCAATAATTTTAGAATAATTCTAGGTATCTATACAAAGGCAATCAATAATAATGTAGAAGGTAATTTAGAAATCCAGTTGTCTATTCTAGCAGAAAAGAGATCATGGCAGAAACTGGAATCAATGTACAAATTTAACATTACCAAAAATAAGAAAATTTTAAACATTCTATATAATATTTTTGAGAAATTATGTATT